>JAUZST010064248.1:0-22732 GCA_034779995.1 Parotocinclus haroldoi | reverse complement strand
GGTTCCTCCCAAGGTTTCTTCCTACCATTTTAGGGAGTTTTTCCTTTCCACTGTCACCCTAGGCTTGCTCAACTTGGGATTGGACTTTTAGAGAATGTTTTACTGTAAAGCTGCTTTGAGACAATGTTACATTGTAAAAAGTGCTTTATAAATAAAATTGAATTGAATTGAATTTCACAGAATGGAATATGGTTGTTAAATGGTGCATACCTGTATTTGAATACCTGGCTTCTGAATTGTTCTACACATATTATAAACTTGAAATAAAGCCATTTTATTTATTTGTTTTATTTATTTTACAGCAATATGACTAGTATTATCACAATCTTGCCTTATGCATTAACACAAGCCACCCTTGTAGACTGGACTTTAGTGGATATACAGTGTATGTTTAATTTTGCCTTCCAACGAAAGAATCTTTCTGTTAATCAATAAACAGTTACATCAAGTCCACTTAGGGCAATCAAATTGTTATTTAGTGTCGGAGGATTTAATGTCTCTCTAGCAAGACTGTGATCGATGTAGACGGATGGGCAATTTGTCCTGGTGCACCTCCGTTCAGTGTCTTCAATATGCATGTAGTGGCGGCGGGTGTTTTGTCTCATGATAAATCAATTGAAGGTATCATTTACAGCACTGGGGTTTTAATCTGGCCTCGAGATTCTGCTGAAATGACAGAAGCCCACGCGGGTAACAGGAGACAGGCCCCGGGCAGGGTGCATGCTCCACAGAGGCCTTCTGAGTACAAAAGAGCTGTCCAAACTCTAACACAAATACTGTCCCTGCTGAGTCTGTGTGTGTGTGTGTGTGTGTGTGTGTGTGTGTGTGAGTGAGAGAGAGAAAGAGAGAGAGAGAGAGAGAGAGAGAGAGAGAGAGAGAGAGAGAGAGAGGGAAAGAGAGATGTTACATCTGGGAGTTTAGTTACACCTGAGAGAGAATTTTATACTGAACAAGGCAGAGAGGTAACTAATCTAATTACATGCCATTTCGCTTCTGCAATCCAAATGCATCATAAATGGGATTCGATCTGCCTGTTAGCGGTCATAAAGCAAAATAATTTATTATTGGGTTTCACTTCATAGCTCTCTAGGGACTGGGCTGATCTGCATGCTTTACTGTCGAAACAGATTAGCCCCAAACTTTCCCTTCACACATCAATAATGTCGCCATATTATCAAGGAACTATATTACCAGCAAACATCAGCTCACACAGGCTGGGTAAAAATTTGAATTTCACAACTAAATGAATGAATGAATGAATGAATTTAATTTATTACTGCCAGTTCACTATGGATCAGGCAGGAAACTTGTAATATAATGTTTCAGATTATTTCATGTGCAAAACACTTTTGATTAAGCCCTCCATCCAGCCAGTCTTTGGTCAACAACCATGAACCACCTTCTTCATGAATCACCTAGCTTAGCTTTCAATTCCCAAGAACCCAAAATAATCCCAAAATAACATGGTATATTAGGGCTGTGCTATGTGTACACTATTTATTCATATTTATGAAACAGTGGTGCCAGAAAGTTTGTGAATCCTTATAAATGTTCTATATTTTGCAACGTGTAGTAATGTGGAAAGCAATTAGATATACTAGACTAGACTTATTCCTCAGTCTTTTTATTAATAATACAACCATAGAGAGAATTTGTATGCAGCTGGATAAATGTAAGAAAAAAATGGGCTTTACTGGCACGTAAAGAGCCCAAACACTTTAAAGATAG
Organism: Parotocinclus haroldoi; assembly: GCA_034779995.1. Lineage (NCBI taxonomy): Eukaryota > Metazoa > Chordata > Actinopteri > Siluriformes > Loricariidae > Parotocinclus > Parotocinclus haroldoi. The sequence goes on along the minus strand of JAUZST010064248.1, from coordinate 21,004 downwards.
TTTTGTAAGCAACAAATATATTTTGGAGGTAGACAGAAATCTTTTTTAGGTTGTGCCATAATGCACTTACACAAACTTGAAGATCAGGCATTATTAAATCCCTGTTCTCTAAATACAAAGTGATGATCACTTACATCTGATTGTTAAAACATCTGATGTCCTATTGTTACCTTAAAAAATGCCAGGCTAATAGACTAATTTCCTCTTCAAATTAACATCTAGTTCTAGAGGTTCACATTCATTTGCCACATAAAGATATGTGATATTGAAGTATAATAAAGTGTATGTCTATCTCGATTCAATTTGATTCCTTAAAACTTCTGAGAATATCTGGTGATGATTTAGATCACATTCATGAAGAAATATGAAAATTCCAAAAGGGTTCACCAACTTTCAGACCACAAATATGTTGATATGGACTCTTCTGTTTCAGGCCTGTACTCCACTAGAACAAATTCAAAATGGAAGGGTTTTAAGAAGACCAGATGATTCTTGGAACAGATATTGTTTGTCACTTTGTCACTTACCAATTAGGATTCTTAATAGACATGCCATAGTACCAGAGTGCTGCACAGCCATTATATTAAACTAGAGTGATGCTTTAAATTTGTCACTTTGTCACTCTTAATGGTAAACATTAACTACCAGCTGACAACATGTCAACTATGAATCGTTGCACCAGAAATAATATTACGCTTTTTTTTATTTGTCCATTTTCTGTTAAAGCAGACAGACATTTTCAAAGGTTCAACTGTATCATTATAACATTTTCACAGGCAGCTAAACGCATCATAAATGGCATATGAACTTATTCCACAACAATAATAAGGCAAAATAAAAGCTTTTAATAACAGCAAATCATTGATTAGAAAAATAGCTAAAACAAAGAAAATTCACTCCTGAGCTACATTTGCTTACTGCTCAGAGCTGCAGTGAACTTTTGAGGGAAAGATGGAAACAGAGACATTCACTTACATAATCTTCTTATAAATAAACATAAAAATCATGAAAAGATTGAAATGTCTGATATGAAAGCTCAATCCATCATGTTCAGAATCTTCCACACCAGATGCAACCCATTACAGGCCTGAAAACAAACTCTTAAACAGAACCAGTAATGACAGATATCTACAGGCAAAGATCCACAATAAGCAGTCTTGTGAATCCCAAGTTAAGCGAGTGAGAAAATATCTTTAAAAAAACCATCATGTCATGCAGAAGTTCCTACAGGCAACCACATAACTGATCTTCGGTTAGTACCTGCAGCTACTCTGAAATTCTCAAGACCCTAAAGGCACAGCAAATCCCTATTTCACTATCTATAATGTGAATATGTCTACAATTTAATGTTGCAAGAAAGAAAGGAACTGGAAGGCACTAAGCTTCTTCAGACAGAATTGACCACCTGCTGAAATGTACAGGAATAAAGTCTTCAAAAAGTCGAATTCAAATTCTCAGAAACTTCAATTCAATTCAATTCAAGTGTGATGATCCAGAGAGGTGTCCTTGCTGATTTGGTACATATGTACTACAATTAAGCCTAGAGGTAAAAAAAAAAATCAATGAATGCTTAGAATTCAGTACCCCCAAGAAGTAGCTTGAGAACAACTCTCATATTTAGTCCTGGAAAGTCTAAATTTGAACCCTATAGAGAATGCCTCACATTAAACACAAACTACTTGGGAAAACAATTGAATGCAACAACACTGACACATCTTTTTGGTCAAAGCTGTCCGCTAGCGTAATTACGGAAATCAAAGACAAGGCTATCCCATACTAGTTTCATATATTTGTTTCATTCTTGCTAATTTCCTGGCCAATTAGTCGCTGCTAAAACTATTAAAAGCTCAGTATTTTACAGTTATGGGTTTGGCCCATTTTTGACTAGGAGTGTAGGCTGACCTACCTTGTTTACTGTTGAAAGCGACTAGCAGCAAACTTTATCACCTTGCTATCTGTGCTGTCGTGTTATGCAAATGTTTTACCAGCAATACGTTATCTAACTCGCTTTTCAGCAAGGTATTGCAGCATGGATTGTTGATACAACATAACCTGGTTTCAATCTGTGACTTTATGTCCTGTTCCTGTGTAAACCTTGGCATGTTCTCCCAGTGTACACAGCTAACTTACCGAGTTTCAAACCACACACACATCTGCTAACCATCTACAGTCTATTCAGTTCTTAATAACTTAAACGGTTCTTAAAGTCTTACTGCTCACTCTGTGAGCCTAGATCAGGACATTATCTTATGAAATCTTCCTTGTAAAGACCTTTATGGATGTTGCTTCAATTATCATTCTCTCATTATTCTTAAATCGATAATTATAGACTATAAACAATGATTTGGAACTAAAAACCAATGAGACACAGATATATTATTTGTGACCAAGACTGATTTAAAGAATTACACGCAGAGTAATATGCAATTCGCAACTGGGAAAATGTAATACACTATCTGATCATTTCTTTCTAAGTAAGCTGCTATATAGCAATTTAGTGACTTTGTTGTTTAGGATTTTAGCCATTTTGTTGCAGGAATAGTTATAAGGAGATAAATTATAAGGCCAAACATTTGTAGAAGGAATTGTTGAAATCGAATGAAATGTTAAATGTATGAGCATCAAGATGATGATATGTAAGTTATTACAGTTTTAGAGCAAAAGGAAGTGTTTATTTGAGAAAACTATACAATTGAAAGGAAGATCTAGTTACCCTGTTAGGCTGTCTTTAGCCTGGAAACGATGAGATTTGGTTGAGCATTGAAAGCAAACAGGTTCTCTATGGCATCCTGTGATAAATCTGCCACAGATGTTGTAGCGGGGTCTGTAGACCCTCAACAATCACACCAGCAGTTAGAGCAGTGTGGACTGAAATGCCCACCTTGAGACCGCCGGATCCCAACAAGAACCTGGAGTGAATTCTTTTGGCAATATAAAAGTATATGCCTGAGAAATAACTGTTTTGCAGAAATCTGACATTTCTATTTTTATTGTCAGTGAGTATATGCATGGTTATATGACATTTCGTTTTAAGGAGATGGTTTTCATGACAGCACAAGGTCATTCATTTTTATCCTGACTGATTACATAGACGTTTGATGATGGTGTTTGACTGGATCTCAGGCTCTAAATGGTTTTTTAAAGAGGAATAGCGTGACAGTTCTGACAGTGTGTTGAACAACTGCATTTTGTCATTAGAAGGTCAGTAACTACAGCTTCAGTACAGGACAATACAACATCCAAAGGAGTAGGCATGAGTTTATTTCCCTTCCTCCCCAAAGCACAAATAATTCACTGTCAGTGAGACCACTCCAGATGAAACATTTGCAATTTAAAGACTGTTATTTCCTTTTTATACTTGAATGCAGTCGTTTAGCAAATTATCAAGGTGCATATGAAGTAAATCATGTTACCTCATGCCTAGCACACAGCTATTGAAGAACATCACTCTGTAACTCACAAATAATGAACTTGCCTTGGGTGACAAGTCCAAAACAGTGGGCATACGAGCACATTCTTAATCCTTATCACACCGGCTTGTGCATGTCTTAACAATATTTAGTTTACTGTCTTTGCAGTAGCCCAACTACTTTCTTATGAGATGCACTTTTCATTATCATGGGCTTATCCATCCACAGAGCCTTGGCCACGTCTCTATGATTCTCTCTCTTTCTCTCTCTCTTTCTCTTTCTCTCTCTCTCTCTTTCTCTCTCTCTTTCTCTCTCGCTTTCTCTCCCTCCCTCCTTCTCCCTCCCTCCCTCTCCCTCTCTCTCTCTCTTTCTCTCTCTCCCTCTCTCTCTCTCTCTCTCTCTCTCCCTCTCTCTCTCTCACACAAACGCACGCACGCATGCATGCACGCACACAAAAGCCACTTGCATAAACACTTTGTCAGCAGCACTGCCTTCAGTTCCCTGGAAGCCATTGCTGCAAGCCTTTTCTGTATTAACCTAAATAAAGAGAGGGCTGAATTCTTTGCCAGTGGAAAAATATTATGTTTTATTGGTCCAATCCCAAGAAAAATAGGGCAAAAGTCATCATCTTCAACAGGGTGAACATAAGTCCTCTTTTTCATGGCCAAATCCACTTTTTCGGACCTACAAATGCCACATGTCACAAAAACCATGTGACAAACAGGATGTTCCAGCAAGTTCAAGAAGTTCTTCCAGCTTAGATCATCAATACCTTTTCTAACAGCATGGGCTAGAGACTAGTACGGTCTCTCTTCTAGTCGGCATTCAAAAAAAAAGTGTTTCAGCACTGGTCGATTTGGCCCAGGTCAACACTTCGACGACGCGACACTGTCAATATCAAAACTTGATTTATTTATTGCAAAATGTTTGTCATGATACTGATAGGGAAATGTGAAGCACAACCTGCATTCTACAATGAATGGTGGCTAATATAATGCTCACATAGATTAGGGGATATTACCTTTTAAATAATTTTTGAGTGTTATATTAGCTTGGATTTGCACCCCTGTTACCAGCAACCCTATTACCAACCTCTGAGTAACAGCGCTGCACATTATTAACAAGGCTGAGCATTATTCAGATTTCATGCATGATATATAGTCATGCATTAGCTGATGACCAGATTAAGTTTTGCGTCACAGGACACTGACAAAAAAGGCACATTGACTAGACCATAGTCACAATCTTTTTAGGCAACTGCATGGGCATTGACCCCGTCTCTCGTATTTACCATTAAATATTAGTTCACCCAGAGTTATTTCTATAGCTTGATGCAACTATCCATTCCACAGGTGAGTGTCATGATTGGGTATATAGAAAGCCCCCCCGAAGGGCTCAGTTGCTCACAAGCAAAGTTGGTGGGAGGTTCACCGCACTGCATTAAAAATGACATCATTCTGGAGCAATATGCTGCCATCCAAGCAACGTCTTTTTTTCAGGGATGTCCCTGTTTATCTCAGCAAGACAATCCCAATCCATACATTTTGCGCATGTCACAACAGCATGGCTTCATAGTAAAAGAGTGCGGGTACTAGAATGGCCTGTCTGCAGTCCAGACTTGTCTCTTATTGGAACACAGCAGAGATCCCTGACTACTGAGCAACTGAAGTTGTACATCAAGAAATTGGAAATAATTCCACCTATAAAGCTTCAACAGTTGGTGTCCTCAGTTCCCAAATGCTTATTAAGTGTTGTTATAAGGAAAGGTGATGTAATACAGTGGTAAGCATGTGCCCGTCCCAACTTCTTTGGAACACTTTGCAGGCATCAAATTCAACATGAGTGAATATTTGCATATCCCTTAACTATCTTGTCTTTGTAATGTATTCAACTGAATATAGGTTGAGAAGGATTAGCAAATCATCATATCCTGTTTTTAATTCTATTTTACACAACGTCTCAGCTTCACTGGCATTGGGGTTGTTGTTGGGGCATCATAACCAGCTGCCAATTAGTAAACTGGAAGTTAGGCATGTGGCTGATTTGAATGACAATAAATCAATGCCAGTAAGGCTTGACAATGTATAATATATAAGTTATTTAATCATTGATTCATTCATGTTTTTATATATTTTCTTAATCATGTACAGGTTCATAGGAGAGAGCACAATGCAGAAACAACCCTAGGCAGAGCTCCAATTCTTCATAGGGCAAAAACGTTTACAATTTATTGTAATCAATTAACCTAAATCATGTTTTTGGACTTTAGGAGGACACCAGAGCACCTGGAATAAATCCACACAGACACAAGAAGGACATGCAGACCCCACACAGACCCCTCTCCACTGGGACTGGAACCCAGGACCTTCTCACTGTGAGGCGTCAGTGCTGCCCATGAGCCACCATTTTTACAATCTTCGCATAGCCAACATAAAATATAGATAGATATAGTTTTAAAATAGATATATTCGATATATCTATATAAATTATCTAGATAATTTTATATAGATATAAAATTGGCATTCACATACAATTATTAGACGTAATTAACATACTAGATTCTGCTATAGACTAGTTTCCATTTTCTACCATAAGTGGCATAAAAGAAAAAAAGTAATCTGGAGTTAGAAATGTGGATATGTTTTAATTCTGCTGAATAATTTACTGTATTGTGTACTGGTTAGTAGCTACATTATTTTGTATCAGATCTTTACAGAAAATCTTCAGTATGACTGACAAATCTGCAGAATTCTAAGCAAAGCAGACAGAAAAGTTATTGCACCAATGAAGATGCTCACCCGCCGAGGAAAACAACAATACTAAAAAGAGAGAAGTACATGAATTATGTAGAAACAGATTATAAGAAAAGAACAAAAAAAAACCTCTCTAAGAGAGAGAGAGAGATGCAAGCTCGGTGAAAAGACTGAGGCCCAGAAAAGGTGTAAAGCCAGAATAATGGCAGATGAAAGTTCGTTGCTCAACCAGGCCTTTCCAAGTTAAATAAAAGCCAGGTTTTGAATGACAATATACTACTGAGAAGTATATTTTTAAATCATGAAAGGTCATATTATTATGTGCAAGTACAACCCCAAATGGTATGGAAAATGCAAATAAATTAAAAAAAATAAATAAAAAAAAAAAAATATATATATATATATACATACATACATACATATATATATATATATATATATATATATATAAACTAAAATAAAAATACTAATAAATACATAACATTGAAAACACATATATAAATAGTGGCTATGAGGACAGTTCAGTTCAGGGAAAAAGTGATTTCAAACAGGTCTTGCCAACATGTGATTATAATCACAATTTGCATCCAGGAAAGGCTGAGTCTTTGAATAGCGAAGGTGGGCAGATGAGCTCCAGTTTGTAAACAAATGTGTGAGCAAATTATTCATATTTGCAGCATTTAGCAGACGCCTTTATCCAGAGCGACTTACAACTCTAGTCTTATAATTCAAGCAATGGTGGGTTAAGGGCCTTGCTTGTGGACCCAACTGTGGCATCTTGGCAGAGGTGGGATTTGAACCCAGGACTATCAGGTCTAGAGTCCAGTGCATTAACCGCTAGGCTACCACAGTCCAAAATTATTGAAATGATTAGTCATATTATAATTTTTTAATCTCATCACTGGCCCTTAAGGACACCATCTCAAATTCTTTTGCAATGTGTTGCAGCCCTGAATAGCAAGAATTGATTTTTCTTAACAAATGAAATTAAGTTGACCCCTAAAAAACATTAAACATTTTGGATTCATACAGACTGATATGATATAAAAGTCAAAATAAATTTAAGAGATACAGTTTTTAATTTGCTTTTTCCGCACTTAATAATGATTTCCGATTTAATACTGAAATAAATCTAATTTAATGATATAATATATAATAAAATAATAAATAGGTAGAAGCTATGTACAGACAGTGTAAAAACCAATACCATACTATTTGTACTAGGTGTACACAGTAACATCACACCATTGACACAATGTACACAAAATAGACACGAAATAGAAATATACCTAAATAAAATACCGACAATTAATAATGATGATAAATATTATGTGAAAACAGAATTATATATGTAATTAAGGCTAATGTGTAATGAAAAAAGTGAAGTGGCAGACGACAGATCTTACTCAAGAAGATACAACATGTACGGAAGCAGTTGGGGAAAATAAAGCAGCTTACAGCAAAATACAGAAAGTGACAAGCCACAGAAACTGAGAAATGACCACTTCTCTCAGAAAACCAGAGTCAACAGACTGCTCACAAGGTCCCCATGTGCACCCATTAAGAGAACCCTTTTGTTCCACACGGCACAAATACTACAGATCAAAGACGGTGAGAGCAAGAAAAATGATACACTGTATAGACCAAAGTTTGTAGACACCCCTTCTAATGTTTTATCTCTGCTATTTCAGCAGCACCCACTTGTAATGCACTTGTAAAGCATGTGTTTCTGGACCCTCCATAGACAAATGTGGATATGGAAACTGTGCTCCATATAATGGGTTGTAGTGAAACCTTTGCAAATGCAAAGGTTTCTGCTTGCAACAAGTCACTTCATTAACATTCTCATTAACATAACTCCATCAGATACCTTGAAAAAGTAGCGGAATGCCAAACGTGAGCCAGGGCTTATTGTCTAACATCAGAATTGGACCTCTCAGTCGTGTTCCAAAATCTAGTGGAGAGGCATTTTAAAAGACCAAAGGCTGTTGTAGCAGTAAAGGCGAGTGTCCACAATCTTTCGTCTATATAGGTGACCCAGAACTTTCCCATGTAAATCCTGAAAGCATATTGGTTGCAGAGATTTGCAAAAGAAACATTTAGATTTTCAAAAAGACTCCTGTGAATGTGACAGAACATGTATTTAGGAGGACTACTGTCATTGTAGAGTTCAGGGCAGTAATTCCCAACCTTATTTTTTTTATAGCAATTCATAATCAGTGATTAAAAGTGATTCATCAGCTTCAATGCACATAACTGTCTTAACTGTGAAAATACCTTTTGAAGTAATTTTATATACAGTTTTGTTCCAATTAGTGTGATACTCTAATTTCATCGCACATGTGAAAATTGGCAGTGGCATGGTGGGATTGGTCGGTACCATGGCTCTGGGGTCTGTATTATGTGGTAATGTAAGCAGGATTAAAATAAGATAAAGACAAATTACAAGATAAAGGAAAAAGATCATTTTATTCACCTCCATACGTTACTGGTTGACAGCGATAATGACTCTTCGCTTTCATAGTTGTTGCATGTTGTATGTTGCCCTGCACACTAAGGCTTCCACCTGCCATCTGTCAGTTTTTGAGGCTAGTTCCAAAGTTAGTTATGTTAGACATAACTAACAAGCCAGTATAAGCAAAGAGGAGATTTGTTTTATTTCTACCACGTTCAAGAAGGGCTCTACTGGAAGTGCATGGAAATTTTGTAAGCCATTCAAAGCAAAGAAGCTCCGTACGGTGTAGGTGGAACATTGAGAAGAACAGCGGAAGGGCTTGTCAGTCAAGGGAAAGACATGCCTGATGCTGTCACAAAGCACTGAGTGAGCAAAACCTCCACCAAGCTTTATGCTTGCTGTTTTACGTGGATGAACAGACTGCTGAAGAGTCCATAAAAAATACCAATGAACATTGACTGTTGCCTTTCTTATCAACTCAAACCAGTCTGGTCATTCTCCTCTGACCTCTGGCAACAACAAAGCATTTTTGCCAATATAACTACTGATTGGGAAATTTCCCTACCTTCCCAGTAGGTCAAACATTTCTGAAATCCTCAACCCAATACCAACCCTATGTGCCATATTCAATATTCAGTCCTGACCCTGACTACATGCCTAAATTCATTTAGGTTCTTCATTATCTTATTAGATGATTAGGTATTCATCAATGAGCAGTAGAACAGGTGTTTCTTTAACCTGTAGTTGCTAATTTAAGCAGGACCAAATGTGATGTTAGCCGTTTGGCGCTTTGACGATAATTAAAGTTTTTTTTTTAATTCCTTTACTTTATATACGCTGATTATTTTTCTCACACGTTCCAGATGTGTGTGATGTACAGCCTGTCAGTATGAATAACATTGTGCTGTTTTGCAAGCATTGTTACAGCTTTCTACTGAATGAAATTCACTATCTTGGTTATGAAGTTAGCACATTTAAATCACACTGCATCAAACTCACTAAGCAAATTTAATGGATGCTCTTAACCCTACTTCTTTACTATTTTAATGCAAATCATCTAACAAAACGTATACCTTCTTCATTTTCAAAGTAAATGTTAGTATATGATTCGAATTATTTTATGACTATGGTTTGATGATTACCTGACAAATACTAATTTGAGAAAACATCTAGGATTAAATATTAAAATAACAAAATAGAATATACACATCTGCCATAACATAAACCACCTATAATGTGTTGTAGTACTCGGTCACCATGCAATAGTACAGCCAGTGCCTAACGAGAAGGGCACATCTATTGTAGGGCTAAAACACTCACTCTTCATCCTTTAGCATAATCAACAAACCTAAAGCATGTCTTTGGACTGTGGTAGGAAACTGGAGTACCCAGAGTAAACCCACGCAGGGATGCAAACTACAAAAGAAAGGACCCAGAGCGCTCCACCTGCTGCCCCCTTTCTCTACATTAGCTAATATTTTACAAAATAAATGATCAAATATATCATGTATAATGGATGATAACGCTGGTCTGCCTTTGAAAAAAAGTTTCCTGCTGAAAATGAAAAATGAAAAGTGCTAATACCAAATAAAAAGGGAAAAAATATGCAATATACCATTTTTTTTTCACAAAACGGGAAAGGTTTGATTAAAGGTAATCAATATCAAGTCAACGTCAAATATCAAGGATAATTAGAAGGTCTGAAGTAGCGGTAGTCTGCCATCATGGCCACCGTGCAAATCAGGCTTTGATGTCTTGGTGGAAGTGTTCACCTCGTTCACTCCCAGCTCCAAGAGTTGAGGGGAAGTACTGTTGTTCAAGGAAATGCAAATTTGACACTCATGTTTGCTCCCAGTCTTTGAAAAGTTCTCAACAAATGTTTAACTAAAAGGTTACACTTTTCTGAAGTTGCAAAGAAAGTCTGTAATTACATCAGAAAAAGCAGCCCAGGTTGCGAGGCGACACCTCCATGGAGTTGACTTGTTTGCCAAGCATCCCATAAAAGCTTGGTTGGTTTGAAATCTGGGGAATTTGTCATGTCCTTAACCCATTTTTGGCCAATTTGGGCAGTGTTGCACGGCACATTATCTTGTTCAGGGATGCCACTGACATTAGGGAATACTGTTGTGCTGCAAAAATGTTCAGGTAGGTGGTATATGTTAAAGTAATCTTCACATGAATGCCAGGATTCAGCAGAACATTGCCCGGAGCATCACACTGTCTGCGTTATTCAATTAATCTATCAGTGGTTTCAAAGTTGTAGCTGATTGATATATGTGGCTGTGGCAATTAACAAGTCGTCATGTTACAAAGGTTGCTGTAACTAATAGAGAGGAAATATGATTAAAGATTACACATGAATTTCTTGGAAATGTCAATGTCCCTTACCTAATGATGAAGAACTCCTTTAAATTAATTTATGCTTAAATCAATAAGAGTACAGTAACAGTTTAAAAATACACTGGATATACAGCGCTCGCTCGCCACTTCGCGGTTCTCCTTTCGCGGACTCGATGCATCCCGGGTTTTATAATATATCGTAATATATCGAGGATTTTAGCTGTTTCGCTGGTTTTTTGAGTAAAAAACTGCGCATGCGTAGTACGCGTGGTATAGTTAACGTATACATATCCATGTATTCCATGAACTTTTACATCACAAGATTTATAAAAATAGATGAAAAATATTAATTCTAACAATAAATGAATGTTATAAATCATAAAATATAACGATTCACAGGAAATAACGTATTTACTCATAAATACGCACCAAAAACGAGAAGTAAGGCTAGAGCATCAGCCACCTGAGTCGCTACTTGCCGACATGACAAGTTTTTATCTGCGTTGTTGTGTTCTCTGTTTGTGAAAGTTTCATTATAGACTGAATTCATTCAAATAGTGTATAACTACTTCAATAAATATAGCGTCCCTACTTCACAAATTTTAGTTTATCGTGGGCGGTCCTGGAACGTAACCCCCGCCATAAACGAGGGAACACTGTGTAAGAAACACTAAATAAGCAGTTAAATTTTAAAGACTATTAAAGACTAAATTGAGTCTCAAAGTCCCAAACCCAATACACGCTTAAATACTAAATGCCTGGGTACTCCAGCCTTCCCTCTTACTGACCAGGCCTTCAGTGTCCTCCTGAAAATCAACAAACTTTCCGCCCTTATGTCAACTTGTACAACACAACGCCGCTACAAACACGGATCATAGTAGAACGACCAAACGCCATTGAACCTTGTAACCGTTGGTTAATTGCGCCCTCTTGTGGTGTTTTGCTTGTAGTGCAACCTCACTTCATTTTATTTATTAACCTATTTTTTTTCAATGTTCTGCCTATACAGTATTCAGTGACACAAATATTATTTTCCAAAATTGTGAAATATCGTCTCATTTCTGTGAGCAGTGTACTTTGTGGTTTAATGGTGAAAGAGAGCAAAGCCTAGCGTACAATATTAAATGATACAAATCTGTTATTAATCGTCAGCTGGATCCATTATCTTACGCTTAACACAGGTAAATATTAAATCAACTATATTCTTCATATTTTTTATATACATATATTTGCCCACATTTTACTATACTGGGCATTTAAAAGCCTAATTGTTTTTTTTAAACATTCTGGTGATAGGTCAGAGGACACAGATTAGTGAACTGCTAAAATATGTTTCTATCCTTATTTAACAGCGTTTTAATCAGTTGTGCTGTATTACACAAACAGATTTAACAAATTTAACACTGCTTACAAAAATTAGGAGATATTTTATCTAGGGGATATTTCATTTGGGGGTAATCCTTTAAACTTTATAACTTTAAATTGCATTGGTGACGTAGGAAGCAATATTTATCTATTTAAGTTTATCTTTCACACATTCCACAAACTTTCTGTCAACTTTACGAGTATAATGCTACTTTCATATAAAGTTCCCTTAAATGCTTTTTTATGTGTTATACTATTGTCTTATCTGAAAAGACCAATGCATGGCAGCAATATTATATATGTTAAAGCGTAATTATAATTTGTTTGTTAGCAATGCTATAGCTATTACAGCAGAGAGTTGAAACAAGGGGCTACCCCAATGCAACCGTTGGGATGCCAGCTTCAGCAACCTACGAGTGTGCCTACAAGCCCATGCGGAACCAATCTGCCTCCAATTCCCAAACGTCTTGGGATCCAGGATAGAAGTGGTCCAACTGGGTACTTGAGCCTCCATGCAATTGTAAGTTTTCCCCAATGAACTTATCATTTTTCTCTAATAGTGTAATCACGAACAGTACATATACCATCATAACATTCATACATATAAAGTTTCATTCAGTTCATTTTTGGTGCATTATTCTTTTGGCAATAACTCACATTTTTGAAATTTCTTGAACATTTTTGAACATTTTTGTTTTCCCCTGCTGCTGCTTGCTCAATGAGGCCTGCAGAAATAGATAGTTCTTCGGCTGGGTTGACACAAAACCACTTTTAAAGCTCTAAATGTAAAGCTCTTTTTTAAAGGGTTGAATATTTTTCAAAGATTTACTTTACGTACACACACATTCAATAGCTTCAATGCACAAGGTGTTAATCATTTCTTTTCACTACGAGGGATCCCTTTGTGCATTTCTTGTTCTAAAATATTGCATGTTACATGCCGAACATTACTCCAAAAGACAAAATGCCGAATCCAAAATCATTCACATTATTAAATCTCATTTATTGAAATATAGATCTTCTGAATGTACATAGTCATAATGCATAATAAAACAGGAGGATAACATCTGGTATTTGGAGTAACTATCTATTATTACACATATTGTACCATGGAGTATAATTCATACCTCTCTTCATCTGCCCGTTTCATGAAACACTTTTCTTTTCTGCAATGAGGCGCTTTCCACAGTCAAATAAATTTGATGAATTCATTCCCTTATCTTACAACTCTCCAAACGAACATACAATTACAGATAAAACAAAAATAAAGGTCTAAAAAGTGCAACAGTTTTTTTCGTCATGTCCATAGAGTAGATCACAATGGACATAAACTCAGAGGGAGGCAGTGAATTGCTGGATGATAAGATACACAATGAAACCCATTTACTACACGCAATGATGTATAACATCAAACTAGCTACACAGAGTCTCTCTACAATGCGTCAAGATTAGATTACTCAACGTTTAGGTATGTGCACTTAAGCTGGAAATGATGGAAAGTGTTTGCATGTGTTTTAGCTTCCGTAACAGCTCATTCAAGAAAAGCCACGTTTTTGTGAAGGTTTTGGTCAATTACTAGACATGTGCTGGTAGACAGTATAATTAGGATAATCCACAGGTCTGATAATCTTTTCAAAGATTTTCAAGCATCATTACGAGGCCTGGTGCTCTGGTGGTGCAGTGGTCTCCGATGCTATCCCACCAGCACGTTGACTTCTGGCCAGGGGGCACTCCACACAGTTACAACTTGCTGTGCCTGAAGGTATAGATAACTGACGGTCGAAACACAATCTGGTGCTGCATCAGTGACCTCTACCCAACATTTCAATGGCTGGACATTCCATTCAGGGTATGTGCCCCAGACCAGGATAAGAAGGATCAAAGAATGCTTACAGTTCTGTAGTTGCCAAAAACCACCAGTTGGGGCAGCGTTTGTGCTTCCTTTTTTGACAGTCGTGTTTTCAAGGCAGCATGAGGACGGCTTTCTTGTACCATTACTCACTTTGTTTGAATTTAACAAGCACAATCATGTGGAACTTGCTCAGCTTAGGTGAACCTATATGCTTGTTTGTAAATGAGCTCCAGACAGGATTTTTGAGATACGCAACAGCATCATAAAAAAGGTTGCGTTTTGGCCATGTCATGTCAACCTCAAGATTAAAGCTCATACATAAACCGTAAACACCTGGAATAGATACAAAGGGCACCAGTCCTGGTACAAAATGGCTACATTTCCTGGTGTTCATTACAAATGTATAAACAGGGCACATTTTTAAAGCTGGTTGCCAGTTGTAATCCAAACAAACCACGATTTTGCATAGTCTTTCTAAAACACAAACTAGGAAACCAGATGCCAAATCGTATGCCAAAAACCTAGTATAGCTCACTACTAGTTATTAGATGGTTCATGTGAAAATGATTTGTTAAACCCCAGAAAATCTCGAAATACAATGTAAATGCCACAATCCTTCTTTCTCTTGTCTTTGTTACTGTAGAAGTAGACTTAATAGAAGCCCTTACATACAATACCCAAACCTGCCAACATAAACTGTCAAACTGTCATGTTTCAAGCATATTTCAAGCATCAATAGACAATTATGCTACACCTGAAGATCCCAGCTTATTGTGTACACTGGATCAGTAACTGTGCTCTAACTGTTGTGATTTGTTTATCAATGCCATACTTCCTGGGTAGATCAAGACTACATTAAGACTGGCATAACATTCGGGATCTTTAGTCCAAACTTTGGTACGGTTTCGCTACGTCTCAAAATCGCTGGTATTAAGTTAGAAAGGTGCATGTGATCTACACAAAACATTATTGTGGTTTACTTCATTTCGGACCATAAAATTATTCTCTTCCCAATCCCTATATTCACAAATAATACATATTTATACTCAATAAAAAGTACAAAAATAACTTTTTAACTGTTGCACTTATTGCGTCATCGTTGATATATGGTCAGTTACGGGAACTAGATATGTAATTAAAGGGCTTGTGCTTTTTAGTAATTGTGCTTGCAAAACCAGCACAAATCCTTTTGAAGAGTGGAAAGAAACTGCAGTATGGCACAATGATGGACCAGTTGTTCAATTTTGTGTTATTACTGTTGGTCAATCCCCCGTAAAGTACTTAGTGGTTACTGAACGCTTCGATGGACTCATTTAAAAGGTAGCTGGTCGTGAATCAATGATGTTGTGGATGAACTCAGGTCTTTGGTATGTTCCTGCTTATTTCACTGGTCAAAATGCCCGTTAAATCAAAGTTCTCCACAAAAAAAAAAAAAAATCATTAACTCTCTTCATTATGTCCTCATTCTTGGTTGCCTAAGAGTCAAGCTGATGGTTTGGGTGCTGCTCAGAGGCAGAGAAAATGCATCGTTGAAGCATTTGCTCCCAAAATGGTATTTAACCAGTCTATTCTCTGTCAGCAGAGGGCATGGTGTCTAAGTGAAGAACTTTACAAGAGATCCAGCGAGTGACGGGTGCTTGTCTGGATTTTCAGGGGTAAAACAGGAGAGGAAGTGTTCCCAGAAAGACCTCGACGCAGAGAGAAAGAGCAGGTCTTCTACACATGGCTGCAGTTCCTTTTGCGTCCACCTCCTTTGGAATGTTTTACTATATAGCATAGTCTCTCTCTTTCTCTGGCTCAACTTCGCTTCCTTTCTATTTGTCTTTGCCTCTCTCTCACAGGAAGCTGTCCTCCACCAGATCTCCTGAGTCTAGACACATCTCATCCAGCAGTGTGATGTCCTCTAGAGTCTCTCCCTCACGCTTGGGCAGGGTGGAGCTACTCGAGCCAGTCTCTATCGCACTCTCGTCAGACGTCTGGGAACTACACACAAAAACACACAACAGTTATACAACAGATCATATCTGCATTGCAGCACTTGTTCGTTTGTGCTAACAATATAGCAGGACTATAATAGAGCAGTTAGGTCAATTGTAAGTACACTCTGTCTTATTCATCAAGTAAATTTGACCTTAAGTTGTACTCTGTATCTAAACAACTATTGTTGTAACACACAGTTTGCGCATCACTCTTTATTCTGTCCATTTCTGGATAGGAGACATGGCATGCAAGTAACAGAGGCAAATATTTGTGTTCTTTATGAATGTGTGTAAATGTTATGGGTGTAATTTGATTGGATTAGATTAATGACACAAAATTCCATTTGATCACAATTATCATTACAATTATTATTGTCCTCTGTAAATTGAAATAATTTAGGACACTCACTGAAAGTGGGACGCATAATTGCACCCACTAGTGTTCAACAAATGCAATTGCATTACATGGCTTAATAAACAAGAAAGCACAATCCAGCTCAGCCATGTACTGTGTCACGGTATGCCCCTGGTAAATGTTTTATTTTAAAAGACTTCCTTATTAGGTGTACGATCACATCATTACCACTATTTCCATAAATATTATGTGCTAATTCTCCTTCATCTCTTTAGATTCTGATATGCGAATGCCACTGGCTGAATTTATTATTGCCAGACTATTCAAAACCCATCAGGTGTTTGTTTAATGTTTATGGATTTCAAATCACTGTTAATGGCTATTCGTGACAGGAGCAATGTTATAATGATGCTAGATAAACTCACTCATACTGGGGGAAACCAGAGCAAAAAGTTAACCTAATGCACATGTTTGGAAAGTGAGAGGAACCTGGAGTACCTGGAGTAAACTGTACTGGTGCAGATGGTGCAGAATGAGGTCAAGATTGAGTCAGGATGTTTGGGTGAATCACTATCTTAGTAAGACTGTGATTACTGAATAAATGCAAAGCCAAGCTGGTCAGTGCTGATCCACTGGCTGTACCATGACAAAGGTTTGTTTGGGTTGACAGTTTGTGCTAAAAGATGGGCAACAGTCATTTACTGTGTATCAATGGGTCAAACTGTACAAATTAGGCCAATATGTACAAATTAGATGTAGCTAATAGAACTGATTGTGCAGTGCTTAAATTTTGGCACAATCCCCTTTTTATGTGCGTTTTAACCCATAAGAGCCCTTTATAAATAAATAAATAAACAAATAAATAATATAAATATAAAAATATAAATATAAAATATATAAATACATATCAATTATATATGATTTTTAGGATTGCGTCACGTGAGCTCTTGGGTTAATTATGACATTATAGTATATATTGTACGAATATTATTAGTGCAATATTATTATCAGAACAATGTAGTGTAAATAATGAGTTGCTTACGTGTGCCGATTCCTTTTGGTGTATTCCTCATCAGAGAGTGGTTCCAGATCGGGCAGAGGGATGATATAACCGCTGTCAGAACTCAGCCTCTGCTCTTCGAAACCGCTCTCGCGATCCCTCATCTTGCACTGGTTCTTATAAGCAACGCTTAAGTATGTCTCATCGCTCTGGACACACTGTACCCGCGTCACTGCTGGATGATCACTTTTTAGGAAGTCGGCGTTCACACGCTCGTAGCTCTGCAAACACACACACACGTTATACATAAACATTGATGTTTCACACCAATATTGTATCACTCTGCTGATACGTTAACAAGTACTGACAAGATTTATGCACACAAACATATAAAATATACAAACAACGCAATATTCCTAATAAATGACTAATTTCTATCATTTAAGTTTAAATGAATTTTCGTTTTTGTCCTATTTTCCTTACATCGTAGCTCATGTGCACTTTGTATTTTATAAGCCAGCATACCTTGTTAGGGCAGGGGAGGGAATTGATGCCGTTGCATAGCAACATAGAATTTTTGTAGTCCTACTTTTTGGCGGAAGGTATTATCAATATTACAGCATATTTAAAATAGATACATTCTCGGAAAAACTGTTCTTTAAAAGCAATAAAATGCTGAGCTTGTGCTATAGTTAATAACATATTTGCTGTGATGATCTATGGCACTTGACAAAATTACAGCCATGATGTTATTTCCAATAACACACTCCTTCTTAAGTTTGATTGGTTAAATTTAAGCCACTAAATATATTATTGATGTTCAGCGGTTTAATACCCTAGGACCCCGGCTTCGAGTCCTAATGGTACCTTCCATTGCGATTGGTGTAGCCATGATTGGCTGTGTATGCTGGAGGGGAGAACCTTAAGCAGGATGTGCCTTGTGTTCTCTTGGGTCGGGCCCCAGAGCCCCACCTCAACTTGAAGCAGGAAAAAGCAGAGGGTAAAAATTGTGAAAACAAACCTTATTTAACTAATCTGGCCAACGGAGACCATTTAGTCGATTCTAATGAACAAGAGGCTGATTCTTGTTCTTTTTTACAGGTTTAATGTGCAAACATTTTCTGTAGGAGAAGACTGCTGAGTTTGGACCAAATGTGTTTTAATAACTCTAGGCCATGCTTAAAGCTGTGTATATCCTATTGCAAGGGCTGCTTTATTGAGGTTCAATGAAAGGTTCTTTAAGAGTAAAAATGACATCTGGCATTATGATATTGCACCACTACATTTGACCCATGTTTAAAATGCTCACAAGGAAATTTGATCATCCCTAGCGGTTTTGTAATTCACCAGTATATTCACTTAAACACTGCTATAAACACTGCTCACTCAAACGTCTCCTTCCATTTCTGCAGCCGTTCTGTGGTTCTGTGAAGGCTAGGATGTTTATAATGAGCCACAATGACCCACCACACCCCTTCTCAAGGTGCTATTAGAGAGCCTAGTTAACCCCTGAGCCATGTGACTCTGGATCTGAGTTTTGAAGTGCCATGTGTGGTGGGTGCTTAATGAGGTCATTATGACTAGCAGGTGGGTGCTTTTGGTGGGTTTGGCCCTCTTGGGTGTTAACCAGCTGGAGTTACAGCAGGCAAATCGTCGTTACTGTGTTGGAAGTGTTGGCTGGCGTGTTGGATACATTTCCTGTGTGCTCTTGCCAAAGCAAATAGAACCGCGGGAAACAGGAAGCTAGTTTTTGTGTATGACAAGACCAAAGCTTGTCGTCTGGAAAATGTTGTAGCATATTTATAAACTTTCAGGTTTTTTTTAATGTGTTAGATGTTATTTAAAAAAAATGTATGAAACAGGGCTGTGATGATATCCGGCACTCTCCTTTGGCTCTTTACAGAGTCGTGATATTATTCACGATAACACGCTTGTAGCACATGTAAAAAGAAAAGTGCTAAATAGAAATTTAATTAATTTAATCATATTCTCCCACATATTAGAATAGAATGGGAATTTTAGAGACAAATATACAGGGAGGATGGAAGAAAGGAGGGAATAAAATGTTTAAAAATAAATAAAAGAAATGACCCAAACCATTTAAGAGTACAAAAATATAATATAATGTAATAAAATGTAAAGACAAATTAATGCTACAATAAGACAGTGGTGCAGAACATAAGATAAGGAGTACTCTGATGGTTATCTAATAATAATAATAATAATAATAATAATAATAATAATAAGGGATTTAATAGCTCTTACCCTCTTGTATCCACATGGCAGAAGCTTGGCCACACTCTCGCTAAGACTGTGAAATGAGGGTCTCTTCTCTGGCTCGTTGTTCCAACACTTCGCCATCAATTCATAACTACAGTCACACAACCACAACAGTGATTTAAGATTTAAGGCTTGCTTTACTGATTAATATGATGACAAATCAGTAAAACAAATGCTACACCCGGCAAAGCACTCAGGTATCTCAGTGGTCCAATATCACACCATATAAAACATTTGTGAGTTGTAAATTATGTTCTCAGGTTGAACTTACACGTCATTGGAGGCATGCTCTGGTTTGGCCATCCTATAGCCACTTTTGATCTTGTTATAGAAGCTTGAGTCCACAACCATGCCAGGATAAGGGGTGCCTCCTACAAGCAGAGATGGGGAAGTTACTCTAAAAGGTAATCCATTCCAAGCTACTAATCACTTCTTTCAAAATGAAATAGGGACATCTTGGAAAGCATAGTTTGTTGTACAAACTACAAACATAACAGCTACTTGTTCTTTAAATGCTTTTTTAAGCAAAAAGACATGCTTAATCAAGTTTGAATCCATGTTTGGATGGAGTTGCTCAGGTTTTCTTGCAGTGACTCTTAACCCAGAAGATGTCGCTATGGCGCACCGGTATAAGTGTTTTGAAGCACTGAATCATTTTAAGAATCCAGTGGTTTAAATGATTCAATGCTTTGGAAAGCATAATTTTTCCCATCACTTAGTGGAAGTAAAGAAGGTTTGTTGTTAAAACTTTGGGAATAATTAGTACATGAAATATGATTAGATCCAGTAGCATTTTACGCAATAATAATTTAAATTGTAATGCGCTACATTACTTCATTTTAGAAAAAAAAATGTAATCAGAATATTGTAGTGCATTAATTTGTACCATGTTACTCCTAACTGCTAATTATATATACAGTCGAATCCGGTTAATTGGACCACCAGTTAATTGGACCAGCCGCATATTCGGACCAAATCCTAAAGAACCGAAACAAATCCTATTATATACGTGTAATTTTATTCACTTATTTGGAGCAGAATTGCGCTTAATCGGACCAAAGAACGTGAGAAGTGAATAAGAAAAAGAAGCCACAAGTCACCACCTAGCGGATACAAAGGGTCAGCGAGATATGGGAGAATTTTTGGGATCCCCGGGAGAATTTATGCTTTTATCAAAGGTCAGGAAATCCAAAAAGTTGTGTTGACAAGAGCAAA
>JAUZST010064227.1:0-22733 GCA_034779995.1 Parotocinclus haroldoi | reverse complement strand
GAGAGAGAGAGAGAGAGAGAGAGAGAGAGAGAGACAGAGAGAGAGAGAGAGAGAGACAGAGAGAGAGAGAGAGAGAGGGGAGAGTGCATAACTAAAATTTATGGCTAAAATGTATTTGCATACTCATATACAACACAATATTACAATACTGTTAAATAAATGTATATTTCTGGATCCAGTACCTCCTTTAAAGAAGTAGACACTCTGTAATGGCCTGTAGACTGTGTCAAAGGATTCATGCTCAAATGGGTTGAACCTGTACTCATAATCATAGTCTAGCTGCCGTTGGTAGTCAATTCTTCGTCTGCCCTGGTCTCTCCAATGGTCCTGGCCAAACCTCTGGGTAAATTCTCGCCCTGGACTAATGCCCTTGTCTGCCATTGTATCCCAGAAAGGAGATCGGTTTATTCTTCTTCGCTGTCCCCATTGTTGCTGGTCCCACTGTTGGTCCCACTGTCTGTCCCATTGTCGATCCCACTGTCGGTTCCACTGTTGGTCATACTTTTGCAGACGATCTTGGCGCCTCCTACTGGGCCTTTCTAATTGTCTAGGCATGACATACAGTCTTCCAGCCAGGACTGCATCTACTGGGGATTTGATTCCAATCCAGTCCTTACTGGTTACGTGATAGCTCCCATGATGGCTTTGTACTGGAAAATGCAACCACAACTGATTAGAACTTATAAGAGATGATTTGTTTGCTGTTTTGCATGCAGATGTGTAGCCTTACATCCACCGAAAAGCTGTTTGAAGTGCTCCTTCCAGCGATTGTAGTATATATCTGTGTATCGGTTAAAAAGTGCAGAGGGGGAACTTCTGGACACTTGAAAGCACTCCTCATGGGTTGGCTGGTGCTTAAATTCATACCGATAGTACTGCTCACCTTGTTTAGTAGAAGCAGAAGTACAATTAACACAACGGCATCATTTATATTAGAAAAAGAGTAAGTGAAATCAATGTTATCGTATAAAGTACTTAATACAATTAGTTCAAACCTTTAAAGAAGTAGACCTTCTCTTTGCCATGATAATTGTGAGCAGCGATAGCAAAGGCAGCATCTACATCATCAGGAACATTTTCAAATCCATCAGAGATATTTCTTGGGTAACCTTCATCCAGGACCCCGTTGTCAAACCTCCAGTACTGGTTACCCTAAAAAGCAGCATTTTGGTTTCGATTATCCGTACTGCATATTATGTTAATACATTTAGCTTTTTGATAGATTATTAGTTCTGAAAGCCCATGACCAGCGAGATGTTTCCTGTTGACCATTGTTTAATATATTGTTTATATTCTGCACCATTTTTTTCCATTCAAATATTAAAACATCATTTTGCCATTGCAATGTTTCATCCCCAGATTTTAAGAAGTTAATGCAAAGTTAGTGCAAATAAAACATGGTCTGGTCAATTCTATTTAATTTGTATTAATAAACAAAAAAACAAAACTAGATAATAATTAATAATGAACCTCGAGATTATCTGCCCACCTGAATTAACCTTTCCTGGATGCTGGTTTGTACCAAATCATGATTACAAATCACCTGTTAACCTGCTTCATGTCATTATTATTATTATTATTATTATTATTATTATTATTATTACTTCATATCTAGCTTTAAATTCTTTGTTTCCAATGTTTTCTGGAATGTGTTGCAGATTTGAAGTGTTCATGCTCGAATGGATGTTTATAGTAACAAATGAAATTGTGGTTAACCAGACAAAACATGGAATATTTTTTGGTTCATACTGTTTGCAATGAAACTTGTCCGGACCTTTTCTGATTGTAAATGATTTGGGTTTATGCTACCGAAAAAGAGGGCACTGCTTTTGGTGGCAGCTATCTCTTGTCTGAGTAACTGGTTCATTCTGTTAAATATAGAGTTCATACCTTGAAGATATATGTCTTTCCTTGGCAGTTTATACGTGTAAATGCTGCATCTATAGGACCTTTTATTCCCCAAATGTCTTCAATACGTTTTGGATAGCCTGGCAACACTGACTTCTCGTCCAGCTCAAAAAAATACTTGCCTGTTGGTACAAAAAATCCCAACCATATTCAATCCATTTATTAGTGAAACCTGAATTATTGTAGTTTTTACTACAAGATGTGCTTCAGTAGCTACATCACTCTGTAAGTAGTAAGCATTATACAGTGAGGACATTTTCTAAGCTTGATTGTTCCACTAACCTCTGAAGGCATACAACGAGCCATTTTTGAGCTGAAGGAACGAATCAAATGAATGACCACTGCACACCTCAGCATCAGGGTCTGGGTCTGGTGGTGCAGTTGTGAATAAGTTGTGAAGGCTGGTCCAAGGAGTAGGTAGGATATTTTGTTTGGGTGTGGCCAACACCTCTGTGCTGTTTTTCTCATCCTCAGGAAACACAGGAAAGGTATCTCCACGAGCTAAGAGTAAACAGGAACGACATTTCCTGAGTCTTTTACTCCAAACTTTATTCATCAATTAAATTATTTCCTTTTTTAATTATGTTTTGTCAAACTTGTTCAAACTTTTTTTGATAAGGTGAAATTTGATAAGGTGAAGCATATTGTCAGTTTCAAAATTTTGGATTGATACAGAGTTCCCTGCTTAAATACACCCAAAAAGAGCAACAAAGACCAGTACATGTTTCGTTTTGGTCACTAGTATGATAGTCAGGAAATACTGGAAGAGTAAATAAGCCGCTCACCAGCATGGATGCTGTTATGATGACTATGGAAAGTGTTTATTGTGGTCTCGTTTTACACTTGAGCAACAGCAGCATCTAGCAGTTCTATTGGTATACCACGTTGACCTTACTATAATCTGAAGAAGATTGATCAGGAATAGTGTTTTAGGAAAAGTAGCTGCCAGGAAACACTGTTCAAGGTGATCAAGCTAAAATAAAGCTCACAAAGATCTGAACGAAGATCAAAGGAAGAGCAAATTGTGCAGAGAAAAATCCATTATTTGGATCCAATCCATGACACTATTATCTATGTGGTCATTATAACATTGCTAAAATAACAAATCTAACCTTTGCACAGTACTTTATTTTCATGCTGGTCCAAGCTGGTGTGGTTTGGTAAGTGCTGCTCCAGTACTGATAAACAAGCATGGTTTTATTGATTCCAGTGGTGACCAGCATACCAGTGTTCAAGAAAATATACTGTTTTTTTTTAGCAGGGTTAGGAGGGTCAGGTTTAACCTGGTCAAGTATTGATTTAAATTTGACCCAGTTATAACCTTACATTAACAAACATGGTATCAAACTGTACTGCTACAGTTAATGCATAATATAATAGTTACATTAGCTTGTTAGAGAACTTGACTAGATTTAATACCAATGTGCTGGGCAGGTAATTTGTTAGCTATTCACTTAGTTCTATTACACTGGTATTAGAATACGATCTACCTTAGCCAATGCTAGAATAATGATACAACTAAAACCCATATTTTATGCAAATTAGGCATGACATTAATTTAAAGCATAGATCAAATAAAAAAAATCTTGTTGATCCTAAGCACTTGTTCTCCAACAAAAGCATTACACTCCATTTGTACTACAATTACTTAATTTTGTGTTTAAGGGTGCAAACAGAGTACTGAGAGACCAGTGCTAGTTTCACTCAGATGCTAAAAGACAAACCAAACTCTCAGAGATCTCTCTGTTCACAATAATCTAATTACATACTGTATGTATGAGTAGCTGTCTTTTATTTTAGTTTCTTTCTCTTTACATTATTATTATTAGCCACCAAGCCGTTTAAATAGCACAAATATTTAAAATACAGTCAAGGCTGCATAAATAAGATTTAATGAATCGGTTCTTACTTAGAACGAGGCAAACTGAATCATAGTCAGAACAGCAACTCTGGTAGTACTTGCACATAGAGTCACACTGGCATTGCTTGGTTGCATCAAAGCCATTTTCACATCTCTCCACACATGAGTCTGATGAATACAGCAAAGAATGGACATTAAAACAGTCACACACAGTGGATGTTGTGTTTATAACCATGCTTAACAGATAACTGCACTCTTGACCATCAAGCAGACAAAGGAAGTGGCAAATAAACTGAGCTAAAAGTCTCATAGTTACCCTCCCCCCACAATATATTATTATATAAGCATTGTTTAATGACCAACATCCATTTCCTTTAACATCCAAGGTTCTAAGAGGTATAGGAAATCTTTCTTATATACATAAACATCTGAATTAAGAATTTGTAAACCCCAAGTAGGATCCAACACCATTCTATAACTGTCAGACATATAAACTGTATACAAGTGTAACATTGTAACATAGTTATAGTAAGAACTATGTACATGCTGAAAACAATCAGATATATATATATATACATTTAAAAAAATTCTTTCATTTTTTTTCCCTCTTTAAATTCGTAATAATGCTAATGGATTTCCGCACTTGCTTTAACAGGTCTGGAAACAAGCCATTGCACAATTGTAGTTACGCCTTTCCTCCCTGTAATATTATTGTTATAGACTGGGTTGTAATAAATATATTGTCAGGTATTTGAGATATTAAATATTACTTACCGCCTGTGGTATGACAGGTGGGCATCAGTGCCAGCAGTGCCAGCATCAAGAGCAACTTGGACCTCATGTCTGTATAAGATTTAACACTGAAAAAATGAGGGGTCAGAGAGGATTTAAAAATCACTCATTCCCCCTTGTTTGCTTTTCTCTAGTTCAGAACAGGTAATTATTAAACTGAGACAAACATTAAGCTAAACCTGAGCACCTCTGTTGTGTAAGTGTGTGGACAAGCACAAAGATGTTGTTTCAATAGACCTGTTATCAAGAGGATCTAAAATGTTTTAATGGTAGTTATTATTAATTACTTGTACTTGTATATTCTCTTGAATGTTGTTTCGAAAAGAACATATATCTTATATATATATATATAGATAAACCTCTATGCATTGTGCAATGTGAACTGATAACAGAGAACAGAATGACTCAGCTGTTCCATTTTCATGTCTTTTTCTGCAGGCCATTGTCAGTTCTTTTTTTAGAGGAGGTTGGGGGATCAAACGTGTACGTTAACGAAATCCTTCACAGCTGCAGCCCAGTGCAAAAGTTTGTGTACCTCTGGTTAATGTTTTGCTTATTTTTTATTGAACATAAGATGGATTGGCACCTTGGCTAGAGATGTTCCAGACTTGCACCGTGTGCCACCGACTTGGCACTGGCTTTCCCGTGACCCTGATCAGGATTAAGTGGATAAAAAAAATGAATGATGGAATTAATTAATGCAAGGACCTCTTTATTCACACCCTATGCAAATTACAAAAAGGTGACCGTTTTGTAAATTTAAACGCATACATTATAAAGTGTTGGAAATAACACGAAGAGGAAATGTAGCCTGTGCAAAAGTCTGTGCATCTTTCTAGCTGATCTAAAACTGTTTTGTCATCTGGGGGGGACAACTGCATTATTATATTTTAATTAATACATTGATTAAACAAATATATGTTTTGTATTTCAGCTTTTATATTTAGTTTCTCTGGCAGCGCAGTGGTTAATTACAGATTTTAAAAAAAACAACAACCCTGTAATGTGTTTATTTCTTACATATAACGTCTAGGCTTCTCGGTCCAGTGCGGTGGCTCAGTGGGTAGAACTGCTGTCTCACAGCAAGAAGGGGTTCAATCCCAGGGTGGAGCGGCATGGGTCCTTTCTGTATGGTATCTGCATGTCCTCCCCGTGTCTGTGTGGGTTTACTCCAGGTACTAGTAGTTGAGTTTGAGTTGAGACATTTACATTGAGTTTTTGGTACCAGTATCGCCCTAGGCTTGCTCACTCGGGACTGTGGGTCTAGATAGATTGCTCACAAAAAATAGGGGACATGTAATTATTGGATATTTCATTTGAAATATCTTCTAATCTTGTGAGCAGTATATTTGTCAAACCGATGCGATGCTCAGTTGAAAAAAAGTGAATCTTCTTTAGATTCCTTGTTGTTAAGAATGGATTGTGTTACTGATGTCTTAAAGCACTTTTGTAAATCGCTCTGGATAAGGGCGTTACGTAAATGTAAATGTAATGCATTGACTTGATTTTACTCGATCATCCGATAGATGGCGGTGTGACACAAAATAATTTGTGTTGCTTTGTTGCTTGCTACCCAGTGGGCGCTAGAAGAAGAAGGAAAGTATAATATGTCAAATCTGAATTTCATCTAAGTAGTTTAACGAAAACTCTAAGCTTCTTGAAAACGAACCGATGAAACATGTAAACTGTAAAAACCTGGCTGTATCACATCGGATTTCTGTAGCCTGTAGCTCTTGTTTTTACTCATGTGACCACTAGGGTGCGCACACACCGTGTTGTGCCCTTTGTTGCTGAGCTGGATGAGGGCAGTGGCACCGCTCCCGGTGAAGATGCTACGAGATGGAGCAAATAACTAATCTGGAATAAAGCTACTTGAAGGTACTTGTTCATTTTAAACATAATGGTGAAAATAAACAATAGAATCCTGCAATAGATTATGTGAAGTTTGTTAAGGGCTGACGGAAAGCTGTGAGTGCGCAGGTAAACAAGCGCTTTTTTGTATTAGCCATAACCTTTTTGGTCTTTAAGATCACATTTCCTACCATAATAGCTCTGTTACTGATTAAACATTATTGTTTGTGAATGGTGTGTACTTATGTAGTCCTTAAACTCTGTTTAAATATAAGCTTATGCATCCATTTTTGTCTTCCACAGTGATTTCCTCAGGTGATTCAGTTTGGAAATGACGATATTCACTGCTGCATATTAGTCAGTTTAATCATTAAAGCCTGCATATGAACAGGTTTCATACACTGTCCTGGATGTATCCTCAGCGCAGGTGCTGATTTCTCACCAAGCATATGAAACATTTGACAGATGTTCCTCTCTTTGGCTGTCTGCCTCAGCAATATTCATCGACGCTTCCCCATGTTCTGTTCCGAAAGACTCTTTGTTTTTCAGCCATGCAGAATGACCTCAGATCCCAGGGCCGTCTCGCCGGGTCGGACCGCGGACACCCAAGCCGCCCTGGAGAGGTCTCTGCCTGAACTGCGCTCCGCTGTGAGGACCCTCAAGACCTCCAGAGAAGCTGAAGATGTGGCAGGTATACGCCGGGCCATCGCCGAGATGTTCCAGCTCGTCGAGGAGGCCTGGGTTTTGCCTGCGGTCGGGCGCCAAGTGGCCGAAGAGATTTGCAACCGAATACGACTGGACGGAGGCCTGGATGTGCTGCTGCAGCTCCTGCAGGCACCTGCTGTGGAAATCACCTACGAATCTGCCAAGCTGCTCGAGCAGATCCTCATTTCTGAAAACCGGTGAGGCATGATCAAGCTCGAAGCAGGGAATTACCAGGATTGATCCAGGGTTTTTGCAAATCTAAACTTAATCCACTGCATTTGTTGCATGTGTGGTTACACAGACAACAATTTCAGTATGCTACAGTGTACTGAGAAAAAACTCGTAACGTCCGTATAATGGGAATCTGAGGGTGTGCTCAAACTAGGTAATCTGTGCCGTGCCTGGGCACTGTACTGTGTGAAGTGGTTGTTACAGCTGCCTCTGTAAATATCTTTTTATATGTGTGGCTTGAGTAGCCAAAAATCACTGTGTTGCATAATCGCTAAATATGTTAGGCCTATTAGAGCGCTTTGTGTCAGCACACCCAAAACGACTGCAATAAAGCCACAAAATAAGTTCAATCACATGTTAATTTCAAGGACTTGAAGCTTGGTCTATGCGAGTTAGTATGAACAGGGACACTGTTGTAGCACTAAATTTTCATCCTTCCTTCCATCAGACATGCCCAGTTATGGAATTCCTTGACCGCGGTGGGGGCTAGCAAATAGATGCTCAGACTACCATGAATGTGGCATGATGCTAAAAAATAACCCTGCCAAAAACAAACAACCACATTAGATAGTTTGAATTTATTGAATGGCATTATTAAACATACATTCGTGAATTGATAAGGATATTAATGAATAATCCATCAAACTGCATTGGCCTGAGAATTGGCTAAAGAGTTGTTGTTGGTCCAACCAAGAAGCGTTCAACAACATTTATTACACCAGCAAGAAACTTAATATGGGTTCTTAGTAGAGGATAATGTACAAAAAATCTGAACTGAGAACTTCACTCTTGCAGTGATTACGTGGCACGCATGGGCCTCGGCGTGATCCTTAACATGACCCGCGAGCAAGTGGACGCCCAGTTGGCAAGAAGTGTCTCGGGCATCCTAGAGCACATGTTCAAGCACACCGAGGAGACATCAGCCCAGCTCATCAGCGACGGAGCTCTGGACGCGCTGCTGTTCTGGTGCCGTGGGACAGACCCCATCGTGCTGCGTCACTGCGCTGTGGCTCTGGCCAACTGTGCCATGTACGGTGGGCACCGGTGCCAGCGTCTTATGATTGAGAAGCAGGCAGCCGAGTGGCTTTTCCCACTTGCTTTTTCCAAGGAGGATGAACTGATCCGCTTCCATGCGTGCCTGGCCGTGACTGTCCTGGCGGCTAACAAAGAGGTGGAGAGCGAGGTGGTGAAGTCAGGTACTCTGGAGCTGGTGGAACCATTCATCGCTTCACTCGACCCGGAAGAGTTTGCGCGCAGCCTGCAGGACATCACAGACAACGTGCAAGGACGGACCGCCGCCGACCTGCAGCACTTGCTCCCTCTTCTGGATGGAACGAGACTCGAGGGCAAGTGTATCGCTGCCTTCTATCTATGTGTAGAGAGCAGCATTAAGTCCCGACAGTGTAACACCAAGGTGAGGCTGAATAAATCAGTGTGCAGCACACGGTATTACAGTGAAATAAAATAGAAATACACTGGTACCTCTTTCTCAAGTACCTTGGAAATCGTCTAATTTGATCAAATAATTTGGCTATGAAGGATACAACAGTGCTGTGTGAAATTGCTGATCTTTCTGGGTGTCAGTTTTGAAGTCTGTTGCTATGATACAGAAGCTGCTTTCCCCGGACATCAGAATCATCAATTCCATTTTCAGTTACCTGTGACAAATAGCAAAAGTTTAGAATTTTCTATTTTGATACATTGTGACCCAGAGATATACCAGATATATTGCAAATCTGATTTCTCTAATCAATTTCCAAGACAATTCCGGTCTTCTTTTATATGCTACATGACCACCTGCCCAGTGGAAAAACTTGACTTTAATCCAATATGGCACCTTTCAAGATGTTCCAGACAGGCTTAAAGACAGGCCCCCTCACCTATTATTTGCTGGGGTATTCAGATATGTCATTTTAAAAAACTGTTTCTGAAATTAAAGGGTGTCCTGTGTAAGCGTTAATGTGATTGTTAATGTGTACCTTAATGTGTTAAGGCTCCACTATGTTAGAGTAGAGACTATATTAAACCTGGGTTTAATACATTTAACTTATGATGGATTTGTCAGAATGCAGCTTTATCATAATATGGGGAACACCTGTAAAATAACTCCAGTAAATCATATCATGCATTATATAGTGTGGCTTTCCTGGGAGCCTGGAAGAGATAAATTAAATTTATATTGTTCTTTATGGGGAAAAATTGCTCTGTACTCATATTTGGTACAAGTCTTCTGGAAGGAAATAACGACGAGAACTTTGGTACCACTGTGGGAGGTATGGGCTCAGTTTGCTTGTTTGTGTCCCAGTCACAATCTCTGGCTTGGTGAGTAAACAAGCATAGTTACTGGTCTCTGTGGTCAAGGAGATCGGCATTGCAAAAACGATCCCTATCAGTTCCTGGCCTAGGCTGGAATCCCTTCCATGGTGCACTTCTGAATGCACCCAGTGAAATCCAGGCTTGGAACCCCAGGAGTCTGACTCCGGTTGAAACGGGGAGAAAGAACGTCACATTTTCACGATGTGGTTACACACAGCAGACTGTGAATATAAAAGGGGGCTGACTAAGTAAATAATGAACTCGAATGTTATAGAATGAATTTGTTGTTTTTTTGCTGTGACATGCGTTCTACAGAACGCCCATGTATGTCTTTTCTCTTTTCAGATATTCCAGGAGATTGGGGCAGTACAGAGCCTTAAGAGAATTGTCATGTACTCTAGTAATGCCACTGTCCTCTCTCTAGCCAGAAGGGCTTTGAGGATGATGGGTGAGAATGTTCCACGGCGAATCCTCTCCTCCGTACCTAACTGGAAGACAGGGGAGGTACAGATGTGGCTACAGCAGATTGGTTTTGGTTCCCTCAGTGATCGGTTTCAGGTCTGTAAACAGCAGCTTGTATTTTTTAAAAATATTGTAGATAGATTGACCCTTGATCAAATGAGCGCCATTTTCCTTAGCACAGTTTCTTATAGTTCCACCCACTAATCCAGTAACCATATTTGGACAGGGTGGCTGGTTATGCTTTCCACCCAAATGATACCACTTATCAGCTGTCTTATCAAAGTCCCAAAGACAGAATTGTACTAGAAAGGAGAAATACTACTGATCCACCAAAATTTCAGCCACTGAAAATGGTCAAAAGCTGGAAAGAAAAATATGACTGAACTGAAAAATGGTCAACAATAGGCATGGAGAGTGAGCAGAGAGAAATAAACTCTAGCAGCATGTGGCTTGAAGGTGTGAGAAAGACTGGCAGGGAATCTGAAACACTGGGAACGGAGGCAGCAGGCGTAACGCTTAAATAAATAAAACGTAAAACTTTATAAATACTTTTAACCCTTTCAGGACTGAAAGGATTTATTGTCCATTTAAAAGCGTGGGACAAGTACGTCATGTGTATGCATTAGCCTGCTAGCTCCAGTTGAAAGCTAGCACAGCAAAACTTAGACCCGAGTAAAACTTGACTGATTAAGTAGATTTTCAAGAATATGGTTAGTACCAGAGATCCCAGTTTCGATACTGACCTTGGACTCCACCTGTGTGGACTGCATAGACATTCTGAGTTAGCTCAGAGAGTCCAGTGGCACGTGAAGTTTGACCGGTCACTGTAAATGCCCTGTGTGTGCCTGACTTATATTGATAAACCCATGCTCCTGTCATGAGATATATACCTACTTCAAAAATAAATAATTTTAAAAACTCTGTTCTGGAGAGATCATCCGTCTCTCGGACTGCTTTATCTGTGTACTTCTGATAGGAGCTGCAGGTGGATGGAGATCTATTACTCAATATTACAGAAGAAGAGCTGATTAATGATCTGGGCATTACCACTGGACTTACCCGAAAAAGGTCAGTGTTGGCATGTTACCTCACTTTCATAATATGTACTGAATCTTTTAGAAGGGTTAAATCTTTAACAAAATGATTTTTAGAAATTGATTGACTTCACCTTCACAAGATTTGCTAGTCCAGGATCATACTTATCTTGGTTTGGGAGTCACAGTAACATATTAAAACTAGCCTTAAACAAGTACACGTCGAGCCGCTTCTGTAATCTGTAATCTCATGTTTGTACTGCTACTCCTCACTTGGGCCTTGTGTGTACATTCTGGACTGTGTTGCCACAGCATTTAAGATACTGGGTGACTGACCAAATTGTCCAAGCTTCAAATCTGAGTGCTGCCAAAGTTTAGCCCTTGGAAAATCCCATTTGCTTGGATTATACTATGTCTACACTATATCAGTCGTGACTCTTGATAAGAGCATTGAGCAAATAAATAAATGTAATAATTTGTCTTTTGTTTTTTTTTCTGGGTGTTCCAGGTTTCTGCGCGATCTGTGTGTCCTGAAGACCCATGCCAACTACTCCATGTGTGACCCCAAAAACTTGGCCGACTGGTTGGCGGATGTGGACCCGCGCTTCCGTCAGTACACCTACAGCATGGTGCAGTCTGGTGTGGACCGGAACAACCTCGTCCAGATAACAGATGAGCAGCTGCAGCGGGACTGCCGTCTGGAGAACTCAATCCACCGGGCTCAGATTCTCGCAGCTGCACGCCGACCTGCCAGGCCCTGCCTGACTGACTCACAGTGCACAGGTCCAGACGTGTTCATAAGCTACCGCCGCACCACTGGATCTCAGCTCGCCAGGTCACAACTGCAAATACTTTACATAAAACAGCAGTTACATAAAAATGAAATGAACATCGACTAAGTTTGACAAAAAATGAAACAATGGTTTTTGTGGTCCATGTTCTCTTCAGTCTCCTCAAGGTGCACTTGCAGGTGCGTGGCTACAGTGTTTTTATTGATGTAGAGAAGCTGGAGGCGGGCAAATTTGAGGATAAGCTGATAAGCAGCGTGCAGCGAGCACGTAACTTCATCTTGGTCCTCTCGGCTAACGCTCTGGACAAATGCATGGGTGACACTGCCATGAAAGACTGGGTGCATAAGGTCTGTTGTTTGTTTCAAGTTCTGTTTAAGAAGTTACACAGATCTATTGTACAAAACCAAGTTCAGTTTTAATTTCTACACTGAGATTATTAGGTACCCAGTTATACTAATGATACAGGTGCATCTTGTAAATATACAGTTATACAAAGCCAGTCCAGCACACGCTTATCCCTGTATCCTGAACAAAGCAGGATTAAAACCAATCAAATAATGGAAATAATAGGTTAGATAAAAGCTAAGTAGTATTCCTAGATTAAAGGTTTGTAAGTCTGTGTTTAGTCCAATGTAAGTGCAGTAACTACAGATTCTTAATTCAGAATTATTCATCCAATTAAAACAGACAACCAACAGAATTTTGAGGTTAGAATTTGCTGTTTGTCTATGTAACGTGGTCAGTAAACTTAAATAAAAATAGTACGAATGGGATATTCAGTGTACACGTGATGTCACATTATAGCATCATTGCAGGATTTTATGTAGCATCAGTTTATAAAAGATAAATCAAAACTAGATAATGTAGTTTTGTGTGGTATAGACATGCTGTTTGTGATCTGCAGGAGATTGTCACAGCCCTCACCTGTAAGAAGAACATTGTCCCTGTTACAGACAACTTCCTGTGGCCTGATCCTAACTCTCTTCCAGAGGACATGCGATCTGTTCTCACTTTTAATGGAGTCAAGTGAGTGTGCAATCAGCACTTATTAATACTATTATTACTTATTAACTTATTAACTCATTTACATTACATTTTTAAGGTGCGATCAGTGATTTTTGTGTAAAGAAAAATGGTCCCGTAGCATGTGAATTCGGCAAAAATTAAAATTACAACTACAACTAAAATGTCAATTTGAACTGTAATCCTCTCCAATGCCACAGGTGGTCTCACGAATATCAGGAAGCCTCCATAGAAAAGATTCTACGCTTCCTCAAAGGCAGCCCCAGTCAGGACCAGCTGGATAGCGCAAAGACCTGCATGGAACCAGACCAGACCAATCCTGACTGTCCCAAATCCTGAACTTCATCCGTTAACTACATACCACTGACCTCTGATAGGCAAGTTCTGTTACTTTAGGTATAAGGATTGAAATGAGTGCTGGAGAAGATTGAGCTTCTGTAATCCTTTTGGCCGTAATACAGCAAATTGTGCATACTCTAGTATTTAGTATTTAAGTACAGGACTTTTGTTGTGTCAAAACATGTATTTTGACCAGTGTTGGCCAAACGTTTTGCATAGAACTGTATCTACTATATCGCCTTGTTGTCAATGTAAATAAAATGCTGCTTATCTCAGGAATATAAATCTGTAATTAACAGGGGAATCGGCATATTTTCTGTTGTAGTGCATGGTAACGTTAAGAAGTTTATTGTAGTGAGTGTAACAAATATGCCGAGCAATCCAGAACGATCCAGCCCAAATATATTGGTTAAAATCTGAGAATCTATGCAGATCCTTTTTGTTGTAGCGAGATTGTGCTCTGCATGTGAGTGGCTATTTAATGGTTGCATTCTATGACTTTGCCGTTAAATTGGCTAAGCTTCAGTAGAACAAAAGTGGAAAGAACTCTGGAGAGATTTACATGTACGTGGCAGATGGTGACAACCAAAGTGACACGCAAATGGTACAATCTAGCATGGAAAGCATTTGACAGGGGCAACTTGGTGTTGTTCAGACTTGAACTACTCTATGAAGCTTCTTGCCAGTAGTATTTTTAGCTACTGAGCCTTTACGGCCAAATATAAGACAGTCTAATGCACATGTTCTGCATGACTGAACATTAACATTTTGTGCTTCATTTATTCAGGTACATAAGCAATTCATAGTAAACAATAACACACTGCTCATGGTGGATCCAACTAATTTCTGTCTGTCAGGACACCTTAGAAAGTTTGTTCTTAGAGAGTTGTGTTTACTGCTAAAAATACAGTGCTGGACATTGCATCTCCTTACACTCCTGCTGCCTCAATAATTCAGTATCAACACTGTATATTAAATGTGTGATTTGCATAGAAAACGCTTGGCAAGTAGCACTCTTACTACCGAGCCACCACTGCCAATTATGAGATAATATAAGGTCAATCTTGCTTTGCAGTACAATCACTAAACTACATAGCATGACAAACATAGGTGCCATGTCACTACCCAGGCGATATTTCATACCTCATTTAACACACTACATGCAATATTATGACAAAATACCGGACGCCCTAAACCTGTCAAGTGTCAAGTTTTCTAGTAACAGTTTCTAACAGTTCAATTTAGCCTTTTTTCACAAACAGGGTGCACAATGCATCAGCATTTGTTTTGGGATGTCCCACAAGTTTGGTTTCTTTGATCCGTTGTATGATAACCTTTTTCCAGCTGTACCACACGTGAACACATTTCAAATGTTCCATCCACATGTTTGATCCTGTTCCAACTCATCGTAACATTCTGATTCATTTATTCAGGTACACGTGCTATTAATAGTAAACAATAAGGCATTGCTCATGGTGGATGCAACTAATTTTTGTCTGTCAAGCTGTGTAAGAAAGTTTACTTGCCATACTGGAATCATATGTGTATTTCTAACAATACAATGCTGCGCCTTACAGTATCAGTACTGTATATTAAATGCATGCCTGGTATAGAAAACGGCTGGTGAGAAAAAGGTTACAAGTTACAATTGATTATGTAATAAATTTACAATATGATGATGTTCAGAAATAAATTGCAATAAACTCTTTCTGTAGTTTTGAAACACGTCTGTGAGTGGCAAAAGTACATGAACATCTACTATTAATAAATTGTTTGAAGGTGAAATGTGATTCAGGCATTTTCAATCAGTGGAATGAAAATCAGGTGTTGCGTAGGCAAGGAGAAAGCCACTGCTCTCCGAAAACATTGATACAAATCGCATCAACAAGATGAAAGGATATTGGAAAAAAACATTTTATGGCTAGATGAGTCCAAACTACAACTTCTTCATTTGAATGAGAAAACGTATGGCTAGAGAAAGCGAAATAATTCCAGTGCAAGAAACTTATTCCATGTGTGACACATGGTGATGCTAGCATAATGGTTTGGGTCTGTGAACCTCTAAGATTTGAACCCTGGACCTCAGTAGAATCACTAAGCCACCACAGTCCCACACGTTGACCACGTTGGCAATCTTAACACCATGCTAAATCCTCATCTTACAGTTACTGCTCAATTATTTGTATATGACTATACAAGGTCTCTGTCCATGTGCCCTGTGACGGACTGGCACACTGTTCACCTTGCTCTAGTATCCGTTGTTTAGACCACAACCCCACAAAGACCCTGAGGTAGTTAATCAGCCTGAATACTTTCCTCTTATTGTCTGTGTCTTTACTGCATCACGTTGTCCAATTTCATTATGTAATTTCTATTCTTTATTACTTATTTAATGAATTATTTAATGACGGCTTGCACTCGGTCATCTGTGTGTGCTCTTTAGTAGTTTTTAGTTAGCTATTGGACAAACCTCTTCCCAAAAAGATAATGAAATCAATCAACTGCTACCACTCCTTTAATAAATGGTGTTTAATTGGCATGTTGAGTTTTGATTATAAAAAAATTACTCAGTAATAAGAAAGGACACTTGGCAATAAAACACCGCCTGTTTGTTATTTCCCGGTGCTATAAAAATCTCTGACTTATTTGTGTTCCCTTTTAGATGGTAAGGATCTTGAACAGAACAAATTAATGCAGTCCAGTTTCCCTGAGGTTCATCCTTCGCTCTTGGCACCACAAGGCTCTGTGAAGACAAAAAACAAAGTGTTTTAAATAACCAGATCTGTAAGATGATATTCCCCACACCCAAGCATTGATAACTTCATGTGCTACAGTCATGCTAAATAAAGGCTGACATTTTCAAGATGTAGAATCTACTTTATTTCCTGCCCTCTCCTTTTTTCGGCCACATGGTACGGATGCAAGAAATTAACATTGATATAGATGAATAGGAAGAAGATGCTGTAAATTGTTCCAAAATGGACAGTTATGGGATATTTAAAAATCAAACCTCATAATGAAATATCCCCTATTTTTGAGAGAAGTGTATCATGTGCTATGGGCAACAGAATGAAGAATTTGGCAACTTATAGGATTGATTCATCACCCTTAGACAATTGTGTAAAGCCTGACACAAATGGAACACAACACATGTAGAATCTACTTTATGTCCTGCCCTCAGTCAATTTCTCCATCCATTATTCATCTTATGGTTATGTCTGTTATTAGTAATTTGTTGTAGTCAATATTGTATTTATTATTGTCTTATATGCTGTAGTTTAATATTCCCCATTTTATTATGTCCTTCATAATATTACCCTATTGCTAATTTATTAGTCTAGATATTATCATTTGTGTTAATTAAAAAAAAAAATTCTTTAATCGGTTTATTTAAACTATTACTATAAACGCTTTTATTAGGTAACTGAGTTTAATGCTTGCGTATAATATCTAGGCCACCCAGTCAGAATGGGTCCATTTTTAATTCTTGGTCCTCCCAAGGTTTCATCCATATAACATATAGAGAATTTTTCCCTTTTCACTGTTGCCCTATATTTGCTCAATCTGGGCTTGGGCTCAGATAACAGAAGATCGTAGACAAGGTTCCATTGTAAAAAGCGCTATAGAAATGTATCTGACTTTGACTTCTTTGTTGACTATATTTTGTGTGACGAAAACAAAAGTTTAATAACATTAAATAATAACAATAACATTTTTCCCTACAAGCCTGTACTGACTTCTCTAACTGCTATAATCTTACCCAATTATTCCAGCAGGGATGAGAAGGATTATGGCTCCGAACAGGAACGGAAATCCCTTCATCATGTGCAAT
This sequence comes from Parotocinclus haroldoi, assembly GCA_034779995.1. Classification (NCBI taxonomy): domain Eukaryota; kingdom Metazoa; phylum Chordata; class Actinopteri; order Siluriformes; family Loricariidae; genus Parotocinclus; species Parotocinclus haroldoi. Next base: position 5,588 of record JAUZST010064227.1, on the reverse strand, counting down.
GTTGCAGGGTAGAGAGAGTTAAAGACTCCGCTGGCCACCAATGAACACAGGCCTTCTACACAAGCAACTGAGGCGAACAGGGCACCTGAGAAGTACGTGCACACACATCATTAAATCACTGAACACTCAAAAGTTCAGTTCTTCTCAGTTTAGTTGGATTCAGATTATTAATAAGTTTAACCTTGCTCTGAAGATTCCACCAGTTTGGACAGTTTAGATCTCAGGACAGGAGTAGAGGTCATCAGCAGGAAGCACAGGCTGTATCCTGGTAAACACGACCAAACAGCTTAGTTCCACCTTAACTTGCACATTATACTACAGCCACTAGGTAGCTGCTAGTTCGTTAGTACAGCATGTACATGTAGTCCTTACACTGACGAGCCATAACATTAAAACAACATGCCTAATATTACAGAACCCTGCAAGTGACATCCCTTCTTAATAATATTAATATAATAATAATAATAATAATATTAAGGCATGGCTATGACTTGTATGGGAACGAGATCCCTATGCATAGAAATTAGTTAGTAAATTTTTTGAACGGGATAAGATAATCTTGTTCTCACAAGTTAATTATTTATCATCACGTTCGCATACTAACTTCTTTCTTCGCGTTCGAATCTCATTCCCACAGCTTCATAAGTTGTGTCCATGCCTTAATTTTATTGAGAAGAGATATCACTCGCAGGGCTGCATATGCATACCCCCTCATGTTGCCAATACTGATCCATCAAGAAATGGATTCCACAAGACCTCTAAAGGTATCCAGTGGTATCTGGCCCATCTTAGACATTAGCTGCAGATCCTTTAATTTCCGTCAGATGCTCTATCAGATTGAGATCTGCCAATTTCGGAGGTCAAGTTAACACCACCAAACACTTTGTAATGCTCCTCAAACCATTTGTGAAAAAAAAAAAAACGTTTCACAGTGCACCTCTAGACTAAAGGAAGCCAAGCATCAAGACTGACATCAAGGGGCGCTAAGAACACTGGATTTCCAAATGGTCTACTGCTGTTTTCAAACTCGGGCTCATTTTGTCACTCAGCACTTAAGCAAAGATCAAGATACCACTCACACATTTAAATACAAATGTTGTTATTGTTCCTTTTTGTTGGTTTTAACCTACACAAGATCCTAACAGGATTTTAGTATGAAGGTTCTCTTGGACTGCAAGTTACTCTGTTGGCATGAGGCTATTTCTCGCAAGTCCTCTGGAAGCCCCCTGGTTAGGCCATGGTGTTTTCAGTCACATTGTATGGATGTAAGACCTTGACATTCATGTAGATGAAGAGGAAGAAGATGCCTTAAATTGTTCCAAAACTGTCATTTAGGGGATATTTAAAAATGAAACCTCATAATGAAATAACCCCTATTTTTTAAGAGCAGTGTATCATGTGCTATGGGCAACAGAATGAAGAATTTGGCAACTCGGGAATAATTCATCACCCTTAGACAACTGAGTAAAGCTTGACACCAATGGAACACGACATTGGGATTTAAACCTGGGTGATGTGTATAAAAGTTTAGGATTTTGATTTTTAATGATAAGTACATTTGTGAGGGTGACACGTTTACCTTTCATTAGTGAAAGTACTCATTATATTTACATTATAGTAGCATCAAATACTGTGTGAACAACATCCATTTGATCAACGACCTGTTTCACAGAATGTAATGCGGTCGATAAACGGCACATACCTGTACCATTATTAAGCAAATGTTTCCTAAATAAACTTTGATGAACCTAACATTCATTTCACAGTAACCGACAGGTTGTTAAAGGTAAAGTTTACCTGTGAACATGAGAGCTGTGGTATTTGCTACTGAAAACGTCACCAAGCCTGCCATGTTTGAGACGAGACCCAAGATGGCCACCCATGAGTCGTCAAGACAGCGCTGCAAGATTCTCAGGCACAGCAAACTGCTTAGGTAGGATAGGTGCTGAGCAGCGGAACCATAGCCGATCAGTTCCGAGTCCCAGCACAGAGGAGTGCTCAGCTCATAGAGTACGTACAGCTCGCGCGAGCCAAAATGCACCGTGATCACCAGGAAGAAGCAGACTGTGTAGAGCCACAACCTGGTCCTGCGGCCATCCTGTCCTCCTGAAGCGTAGAGCTTATAGACAGCTTTGTGATGCTGTGCAGAGAAGAGCCTCGCTCCAGGGTCAAGTCTGACCGACTCCGGTACAAAGAGGTAAGCGTACAGGGCTGTGGCCAGGTTAGTGACCAGAACAAGCCAGAAGGGGTTGATATACCTAAAATAAAAAAGATTACTTACATACCTTTTAATCACTGAGTAAAGGATGCAAAACCTGCTGAATGGATACACAGCTAGAATGGAAGTTTAGGGGCAGTTTCAACACAATCTCAAATCAAAAAAGGACTCAAATATGTAAGGAACATTACAGCAGAAATGAACAGTCCATTTTTTGCCCCCTTTTGAAACATTCTGACTTTGAACACTTGCATTCCAAATACATCACTCAAAGGTGCATTTTAATCTCAGTTAATCTCAATTCATCAAAACAACAGCAAAAAAGTACCCTTGTGCCTGTCGCCATTTGCCCCCAATTATACTCGCAAACATGCCTGCGAGACCCAGACATGCTTCTAGTATCGCTACCCGAAATGTGCGAGAGCGCTTATCGCTGGTGTCCGCAACATAAGCAAAGCAGCCGGCCAGAATTGCATTGAAATCCCCCGAGAGTCCGCTGCAGATCCGGCCCAGAAGAAACCAAGCCACAGGCAGCTTTAGGTACATCACCGTAAGATAGATGCTAGCCTGAACAGCCATGCCCAAACTCGGAAGGATCAAGACAAGGCGCCGCCCCGCTCGGTCACTCCATGAACCAAGCAGGATCACGACAAAGAGACCCACAAGGAAACCTCCAAGACTGATGTACAAGTTCCACTGTGCAGTCAGAGCCTCTACCTCCTAGAACAAAGAAAGAACTTGTTGAAAGGATATTTTATGCCATGTTGAATTGGACTGTTTATATGTATCCTCCTTTAAAAACTGCTTTAGTTCTATGTTTACGCTGCATCCTGACCATATAGACCATTACATAAATCACTGACAGGTGAAGAGAATGTCATTAACAGTGTGATGAGGCTATTACAAGACAACACAAGGCTACGTTGAAACTTTTTCCACTACTGTTTTTAGTTGAAAATCAATTGACCTAATGCATGTTTTTTGGACTGTGGGAGAAAATAGATACCCACACAGATACTGGGAGGACATGCAAGGTTGGGAACAAACCAGGGACGATTTAGCTGTGAGACGTCTACGTAAACACTGCACCACCAAATCATAGGCTTGAAGTATGTTTCACTTAGTGTTTCAAATACACTGCTCACAAAAATTGATAATTCAAAATCAATAGGGAAAAAGAGGCATTTGATTTTATTTCATTAAACAAGATCTTCAGAAAAGCAAATGAAAAGTCAAAGAAAGTCGTTTGATTACACAAATGAGATGCAAACTCAATTATAGTGATTGAGTAACAAAGTGATAGATTCATGGGGGAAGCATGTTAAACATGTTAAGCAGGATGAGAGTGCCCCACATTAACTGTTCGGTAGGCTGTATGGTCACCCAAGTGTGTCAAAACACACTAATAGTGATGGGGCTTGGACAGGATCAGATTGTCCAGCAGTTCTTGTGGGATCCTCTTCGTATTCATTTTGAAATATCCCCTCATTGTTGTGAGCAGCATATCAGAAAGATATAAGATAAGAATCTTATACTGTAAGAAATAAAGATAAGAATTCCTGTTCTGTACAATAAAGTACAGGTAAGAGCAGTTTAACGACCATCTGATGTATAACCGTTCGCTTTAACATCCAAGGTCTTTAAAATTATAATAGGAAACAGCACCGACACTGTACCTGATGTATGATGCTATAATATACAGTACTGAACTGAACCCTGATTGCTGTATTTTACTTAATTATAACAGATTCCTATAAATTAATTGCTCACTTATTTATGCATTGTTTTGCTGCACTCTAGTTCCAGGGCATTTGTCTTTTGTTCCCCAGCTGGTCACTTTAACAGCAAAACCGCTGTAAATGTTGCTTGACCGTGGAAGTGTCCTATTGTAAGTAGTACTTATTTGTTTATCACCCACTATCTGTATATTTTCTCATGCCTATAATTGTTTAAACTGTATCATGTTCACTTAATGTTCTCTCTTGTGTTCGTAATACTGTCTATGAATGCGCTACTTTGGCTTTATTAAAATGTGAAGTAGTATCAGTATCAAAAGTATCGGTCGTTTCAATCACTCCGACACAATTACGAATCGTTTGCATATAATTCTCTTAAAACGAATATATGAAAACAAATCTTACAAGAGGGGCTGAAAGTGGTGTAATGGTTATCACCGCTGCCTCACAGCTCCCCGGGATCCCTCTTTCAATCCTGACCCTGGGCTATCCCCGTGTGGAGACTGCATGTCCTCCCCCTGCTTGCATGGGTCCTCTCCAGGTACTCTGATTCTTCCCGCATTCCACAGACACACGTGTCAGATTAACAGATTAACTAAATGCCCTTAGTGTGTGCCTTTATGTGACCTGTGATTTATTTCCACCCTGTCTAGTGTTGCTCCTTCGCTGTGCCCTGTGCCACCGGTTAGGCACCGTCTCCCCACAATAAGCACATAAGAAAGTTAATGAATGAATGAAATCTTAACGTGAAAAAAAACTATTTTTATTTACATCACAGTAGCATAGGCTAGGACTATTGTAATTCCCGCTAAACATCCTGTTTCACAGAACAAGTTAGCCAGCACATACCTGTGATGTAACCCAAATGTGATGCAACCCTCGCTAGGAGTCGCCATAGCTTCATATCTCAAAATAAAATTAATTCATTTAAACTATTGAAAATGTGCCGACTGCACAGAGCTACAGTACTTCAAATGCTCACACAATTCACCCAACAGATATTAGAAGTGGGCATTTCAGATCATGTCTTGTAATTGTTGATACTAGATAGCAGGGATCGATATCGAAATCTCCCTTTGTTTCAAGAGGCGCAGATTCGCGCCAGTCTACACGTAACACCACACGTCACTCCAGTACGACTCGTAGCTCAACATTTGCGTTTAGGGGGCGAAGTTTGATATTTTTAAACGGCTACCTTCTGAAGCTGATCGTGTGGAGCAGAAGCGTTACATCCTCCTCCTCCTTTAGTCCCATTGTATCCCAGATCTTCACTAATGCGGTCCCACAGGTACTGCATGTACAACGGCATCTGCAGAGCCAACGAGAAGGTCGACAGAAACAACACCGGCTCCACAGTGACCGAAAACGGACACCGAAAGGGAGCACAGCGGTTCTCTGTCACCTTCACCTACTCCTGCTCCTCTTCCTCCTGCTGCGAGCTCAGGGAGTCTGCCGACAGGATCTCTCTCGTGTCCGGCTCTTCTCCCATTACCATTATTACACAGTGCGGTGGCTTTTAAACGTACAGCATTCAAACACTTGTAGACAGATCTGTACGCTAAATAAGCTTCAGTTGTTTCCAGCACGCTCAAATAAACAGAGCCCAAACGTAGCGGCTCGTGCAGCTTCACGCT
>JAUZST010064216.1:0-22734 GCA_034779995.1 Parotocinclus haroldoi | reverse complement strand
GTGTGTGTGTGTGTGTGTGTGTGTGTGTGTGTGTGTGTGTGTGTGTGTGTGTGTGTGTGTGTGTGTGTGTAGTCTCTCCAGACATTTTGCTGCTAGGCTACGACGGGGACTGGTATGTGGGGAGAGAGAATGTCCAGCTAAAATGCCAAGCCAAATCTAACCCACCAGCCCACCACTTCAGATGGATCAGGTGCGTATACACACACACACACACACACACACACACACACGGCAGTGCTCACGCTATGCTGTTGGTTCCTGGATCAGGTTCAGCAGCTCTGGGTTTATCAGGCCTGCTTCCAGTTACAGCACTGAGTGCAGAAGCTCGATCCGAGACTCTACACAAACCACAGATCACTCTATCTAGATCGCTCGGATTCAGGGTTACATACTTTTTCCCCTCGTGATTACCTCAGTCCTAAACCCTTAGCGTGCAAGCAGTTATTTTCATTGTTCCTGTATCCTTACTGTGATCTGCTGTATTTCCCAGCCTGTAAAATACACTTTCAGCTCTAGTAACATGTTCTAAATCCCTTGCTTGTGTGTAGCCCTGTTCAGACTGGATTCGTTTAACGGGGGGGTGGGGGGGACACACGGGGGTTTATCTGTGATCCCAGTTCTCCAGTAGATCCTGATCAGTGGAGTGCAGATCTTCACCATTTAACGACAGAAGTACGTCCTGTGTAGCCTGCAAAAAACGTTATGTGAACGTGTCCAGAGATAGTGCTATAAACACACGCGGAGGCTTAAAGTGTCATCCACACGCTCACACTTAGCAATTTATAGGAATCATTAATATTTGCAGTAAACACAGTAACATGCGATCATGTGCGGGTTAAAGCCTTAACACATGCTGATGCTCACTGGTACTTTTGTTTAATGAAATCGGGACTGTGTTAGCTTGGTGATTAAGGTACCGTGTATGGACTACGGATCAGAAGGTCCAGGGTTCAGATCCCACCCCTGCCACAGTTGGGTCCCTGAGCAAGGCCCTTAAACCCACAACTGTTTGGATTGTAAGACCGTATAAATTACAAGTCGCTGTGGATAAATGTAAATCGTAAGAAAAAAATATCACGTTTAAGACCGTGGTAGCCTAGCGGTTAAGGTACTGGACTCCAGACCGGAGGGTCCAGGGTTCAAATCCCACCTCTGCCAAGCTGCACAGTTGGACCCTTGAGAAAGACCCTTAAGAGGATCAGGAGCAACACAGAAGATCAACCAGATGAAGCAGAGACTCAGAGTGAATATAAACTGGTTTAAAGAGTTATAGGTTAGAGAGAGTAGTCGAGAGTAAGCAAGTACTACTCACACTAGGACAGGTACATGCACCATTTACAGCTTGGTACATAAGCAGAAGAAAATCATAAACACACGAAACGTGCCCAAAAAGTCTGTAAATACATCAACCGATTTAGAGCTCCCAGCAGCCGTGCTCCCATAAGACTGAAATCGATATCTGAAGTCTCTCGTCATTTTCACAGTGATGATTTTACAGTTTGAGTTTTTTTTTTTGTTTTTTTTTGTTGGTACGTTAGGTCAGTTCAGTACAGTGACTTATTATTATTATTTAGCCTGCATTATAATAAACCATAGAACTTTATTAGACAAACAATTGGCACTCGTTTTTATTAGGATTAATGATACCAGATGCATTTTGACGGATAGTGTAATGGCCTTGTGAACTTTCGAGTGACTTCATATTAAAGAATGAAGTGTGGAAACTGAGTTTAGAGTAACGACCACCTGTGCGGCTCTGAGGCCAATAGACTGTCAGCTCATCAGCGTGCACCGCTCCGCTCTTTTAACTGCCTTAGGTTGGACGGCGAGATGCCGGACGGAGTGGAGACGCTGAACAACTCCCTGAGGTTCCTCAGGCCGCTCCAGAGGAACGACTCCGGCGTGTACAGGTGCGAGGTGGGAAACGACATCGGAGTGCGAAGCCGCGACCTCAGGATCCGCATCCAAGGTGAGGCAGAGTTTAAAACCGATCTGCTCGGTGCGTGTGAGCGTCCCGTCGTGTCCTGCATTTGGTTGCAATCAGAAAGCCATCACGCTCGCACATGAGGTATTTATTAGAAACATGAAAGATGCATATTTCGGTATGCACGTAATCACGCCGGAGCATGCTCACGTTCACTGGACTGATGCATGCTGGGCATGTGTATGTATTCCAGAGGGTGGGGGGGCGGGGGTGTTGGGGGGGGGGGTGCTGATTAGCCTCCATTAGACCTCCAGATGTTGATCAGGAGATCTTCTTGCTTAACTCCGGTCTCTCTCGCTGTGCTTTTAAATGCGTTCCTGCAAGTCTCATCCCACTTCCTGATCACTAAAGACCTGCCGTTTCAGGCTTTCCTCACCCGAGCACCACGGTGTTGCTAAAGAGTACCGAGAGGCTGTTCCTGATTCCAGTTTGGCCTATTCCAGTGCGTCATAACCTCTGTTACCAAGGCTCTAAGGATTTCAAACCATCTGAGGATTTCTGATCTGATCTCGCTCTACTTTTATCTACACGGCATGTGTTGGGAGAAAGTTTGGGCCGGGTGGTTACTGGTGATCTGTTTCCACCACCAAAACGCCCCTGGTTTCACTCCTGGTCTGTGCCCTCGGACCACGGTTTTTAACGTGAAGAAGTCTTGGGTCTGTAAATGGATCATGACCAGCTTATCTTTTATCTTTAGTCAGTGACTGCGCTTAATAATCCGATCACTGCAGAAAATCAGATTTTGTCAGTAATCAGAATTTACATACTCTGTTATAGGGGCGGGGCGATGTGGTCTTAAAATAATATCACGATGTTTTAGGGTACTTTTGCGATAACGATATATTTTTCGACAACATACAGTTGCAACAAAATAGATTTGATACTTTTTTTCAATACCTGACCTCGAGGCATTTTTGACTTTTCCTCGTATTAAGATACGTGCTCCTGCTCGAGGCGGTGAAACAAGATTAGATTTGTTGGTACAGACCTTTTGCATATCTTACATATCACTGTAGTTTGTTGTAAATCTGATATTTTCTACCCAAACCACCTCCACTCTACCGAAGTCGCTCCCCTTTTGGGGACAAACTCCACCTCCACACAACCCACTTTCTGCCAAATCTGTTGCTCTGCCTATGAGTTATGTAATGGAAGTTTTCCATTACGTAAAGACGGCAAAATATCACGATATGGATGTTTTATAACGTCTAAAAAAGTATATTACGGTGCTACGATATGGCACAGCCCTAGTCTGTAGGACCTAGGCAGCAGAGTCAGTTCTATATCATTTCTCGCACAGCGCTCCTCCTGGCGGTGCGAATGCAAACCAAAAAAGCCATGGGACCAGTGTGGTTCTTGCGGGAGCTCTGACGGGGTTGGTCCTCCCGGATTAGTTCCTAGAATTGTTTGGCGTGGAAGCACTTGTGTCCTTTTTAACAGTCCGTTCCAGTGAAGGTCGGGTGGCCTCCGTATTCGTTTGTCCAAGTCTGCACGAGGAAACCTGGCCTTTGTCCCCATTAGGCCCAGTGAAAGTAACCCGCCGCTTCATTCTGTAGCCAAATCTCCAATAATGAGGTACAGTGTGGGAGGAGGGGTAACGAGCAGATGCAGGCACAACGTCGATAATGTCGCCATGATGGCAAGTGGTTGCAGAATCGTTTTCAATCCGTCCGTTTTCAAACAGAAGCAACTTCTCCACGACCTTGAGCTCCTGAGCTTTTGTTCTGCTCCGGTCGTGTTGTGTGAGCCGTCAGCCGTGCGAGTTTCCGCGTAATTGGTCAGGTCGACGGGTCCGAGGAACATTCTTTCCTGCACACGCCGTTCCCTTTAGCAGTCACTCTGCTCGAGACGAGGATGGAGGCAGCCGCGATGCTGTTCTAGATTCATGAAACATTCACAGGCTCATTTCATATTTATTTTCTTTAGTGCGCACTGGCCGCGAGAGACACTCGAAGTTGGCGTGGCACGAAGGTCTTCCTGTGTGGATGCTGCATGCTCGCATAAGCATGTGTTTGATGTTGCTCTGCGTTGGCTCTCGCTCGCTCTCGTGAGTGTGTGGATCGCTGGCTAGGATCAAGCGTCTGTCTGGTGGAATACCTTTCGCAGCTGCGCGTTTGTGTTTTTGCCTTCTGCCGTCCGGCCCTGGTCTTCACGCAGAAGGAACAAAATGTCGATTCGTGTCATTAGGGTTGCATCTGGATTAATGGAACACAAAAGTGCGTGTACAGATGCTGGTCAGGCTCGGAGATGTGCGGGGCCAGAGGCGGGGAATGGGCATGATGATATCAGACGGAATGTTAGTCATGTTTATTACCGAAATGAGGACGGGTTTCCCTCCCGAGTCTGGTTCCTCTCGAGGTTTCGTCCTCTTAATCTCAGGGAGTTTTTCCTTGCCACTGTCGCCATTGGCTTGCTCATTAGGGACGAATGGAATCCAGTTTGTGACACTTGTCTATGCGTCAATGTAAAGCTGCTTTGTGATCGAGGCGTCGCCAACTGGCGTCCAACCGAAAAGTACTCAAACGTGACGGATGCGCCCCCGCACGTAGTCATAGCAGTGCAGATGCCCCTTTTACAGGCATTGATACGATAATCCGGAGTCTCAGGTGTGTGAAGAATACTGCAGCAGCCGAGGCGTCCGGTACGAACAACACACACAAGCAAAAAGGCAAGGGCTTTAGTGTTACGATCCGTCATCCAGTTGGATTAGTTTATAACTTTTTTTTTTACGTTCGCAGACTCGTATCCTGTTTGGTGAGACGGCTCATAATGTCTTTTAATTGCGGAGGACAAATACATAAACAATAAACTGCGGAACATATGGCCTAAAGTAAACAACCGTCCAAAAACAAACCTCAAAAGACGAGAGGAGGAAGTGATCTAGACCAGGTGCAGCGTCGAGCTCGCCAAGCTACAGTCCCGTGCTAAAGTCTTAGACCACCATTAGCCATATATTAATATTTTAGTCCCTTTATTGAAAAACATCCAGGAACTACAGGGGTAGGCTTTTGAAAGAGTGGCAGCCAAGAAACCACTTTTTGAGAAGGGGATCAGGGTGAGAAGGTGACGACATGCTAAAGCTCACAAAGATTGGGGTGTAGGTCAGTGGAAGACGGTTATAGAGTGACCAAACCGAGGCCAAAACCTGTAGGGTCATTATACCATTCCTAAAACAAGTCTAGCGGTGGCCCAAGACTTTTGGTGAGGAAGACTTTTCCACAGGACCGCGATAACTGCTGTTTATCTCCCGCCAGGATGTCTCAAACATCAGAAATCATGGGCGTCCTCAAACGGGTTTTGTTTAAACGTAAAGAATCAAATGATAAAGAAAAATCTGACGTGACCAAACCTACCCTGCCATGAAACGAAATCTATAATGGGTAAACACTTTCCCTTTTGTTTCTGATACACAAGGGTGTCCTGACACTTTTGACTCACATAGTATAATAATAATATACCAAATAACAATCAGGGAGACGGCGTGAACTGCAGATATGTTAAAGTCAAGTCCGATTTTTTTTTTCTATACCGCATTTTATACAGTCTTATATGATCTTAAAAGGCAAACCTGGGGCGCCAGTGGCGAGGAAAATCTCCCTGTATACAGAAGGAAGAAACCTTGGGAGGACGAAGACTTAAAAAGGGACCCGACCTGCTTGGGTGGCCTAAATTAAATAAATAAAATTCAGTAAATAATAATGTGTAGCCTTAATAACGAAATGGATTTAAGCGATAAGTTGGAGGCACATCGTCTCCTAATAACTAAATGCTGGAGGGAGTTCCTGCACTCTGGTGAGACCCGGGCATGGTGGGACTAGTGTCACAACGCAGTTCAAATTTTCTGTACTGTAAATATACTAGGAGTGATCAATTACAAAATATTACAGGGCATCACTGGAAGAAATTTAAGACTAAATGACCACTGCTGGCTGCTGGTTCCTGATGTCCTTTTTTTTTCTTTTTTTTTTTTTGACCCAGTGTGCGCACTTACCGTTACCGTTATTGATATGTTTGATCCACATAGCAGTGTGCTTGGTCCTGTGCTCTTATGCCGGACGTCCTGTTGACGTGGATGAGTTTGGGTTTGGTTACTAATTGGGCTACGAATGTGTTCTGATATGAATCGTTTAGCAGGTGCTCTTATCCAGCCTTACAGATACAAGCAGGAGCTTTTTCAAGGTCAGCTTGGAACCATGGAGCTTCTGGCCCAGTACCTTAACCCCCCTCCACCACCCCAGTCCAGGAGTATAGATGGGCCTGTAAATCGTTTTGTGCACGTGTCAGCAGGATGACCATCTATCAAGCTTTGTTACTACTTTTAGATGTCAAGCGAGATGGAGGACGAAGTGAGAGTCGAACGGAACGAGCCGCGTATGCCTAAACCGTACCGGTCTCGGGGGCATTGTCAATCTTTGCTTAACTCCCACAAGCACTGTTTGAGTGTGATGGAACGGCTGTGTGTGACTGTGTGTGTGAAAGAGAGAGGGAGAGGGGGATAGGAAGATGTATTCTGACCTTGAGCAGCATGTCCTCCTCACCAGACTTCCTCCCTCTCTGCGTGACGTGCTGAGACTGGAGGGCTGTACCGTGGATCGATCAGGACAAATTGTTCCCCAAGTTCACGTCGCTCGGGCGAATGCATTACAATACATTTTCGTTTGGTTTGCCCTTGCGCTTTAGAGCTTTAGTTTGATCTGGTTCAGTAGGCGAGGTTAAATCCGTTTCAGGCCTGGAGAGGCCTTTTAGAGCTGAGGAATTTGGTTGGATCGTTTTCAGCTGGGCCTTGACCGCCTTGCATGTTGCGTTTTGTGTGTCGTCCTTGCCCTCCGGATTCGGGAGCGGAGGAGTGCATGCAGCGTGCTACATTACACCTCGGACCGTAAGCATTCCTGCATTCTTAATGTGAAAGAACATCCCGACCCGTCGCCTGCCACTAAACGCGCACCCGCCACTGCCAGCCAAGTATTAACACCATATTCTGTAACGGGATAGATGGACCTCCAGCTCTGCTTGTGAACTGCATGCTTGACCCCGAACGCTCGGACCTGCTTTCTAACCCGAACCGAGCGGACGGTGCATGGCTCTAATGTTCAGCTGTCCTAAAAGTTCACTGATCCTGCCTTTAATGTGATCACTGTGGTGGTATATGTTCTGTAACCTCTTCCCGCCCCTTCCGTATCCCACACTCCTTCCTTTACCCCGTTCCTCCTCATCCGCTCTCACCCGTACTCCCTCTCTCAGCTAACACGGTGTTCTGAACCGGGCTTCATTGGAGCACAAACCTCTTCACACGGCCCTCTTAATTAGCCCTGGAATGTGTGGCGTTAGTGAGAGAAGTTAGTATCGATAGCGCTGTCATGAAAACCTTTGTGGAAGGCCATAGTGGTCATGCTTTCACCTTCTGCTCTGTCCTGTTATTGGATCATAGATTTGTGCGCTCACGATCTCAAGATGAAAGATGAAGGCTTCACATCCGGACTACGTTGTAATAGCGCAGGGCTGCAGCAAGTCCATTATTGAAACGAATAATTGATTGTTGGGATTCTGACTCAATTAAGTATCCATGAACAAATCAATTTCTGAGACGTTTCGACGAATGGCTGCCGTTTGCTCGTTGTAACTCTTAAGAACTGAACTTCATTTCCTATAGGTTTGCAGCATTGAATCTAACAACACGCGTTTAAATCTTTTTAATGAGGATTGGTCCGGCTCCGGTACGTTTGATTTCATTTTGACTTGTTTTCTCATCGTTCTCTGAGTTTTCAGCACTAAATTAGCAAACGCGTAAAATGTAAACACAGGGCGTCCGTACTGATAGCATTCTGACACCGAGCATCGTCTAGTCACGATTTTCTAATGGGACAGAAACATGACGACCACTTTCGACTTCCATACATTTCCCTACCGCCCATGTTTCTTTCTTTCTTTCTTTTTATTTTTTTGTTCTGGACAGCAGTCCCAGGTTTTGCTGCTCTCGCTGTTTAATTCGTTTTATGCTTAAACCTGGAACTGCTGCGTCCGTGACTGTAGGAACGTCGCACGCACCATCCATGCCATGAGACCCCTAGCCGTAGTTTCATGTGATTAAATGTTAATATCCAATTGTAGCTGGCATTGACATTTTCTCCTTTTCTTTCTGCCCATTCCCCTCCTTCCTTTACTGCCCCACCCCCTCCTTCCTGCTTCTTCCATTAGATCCTCCTTCCACCACCATGCCTCCCACCACCCCTGTGCCCCTTCTAAACGCTGGCATCTCTGTCACAGCGCCTGGCAATAAACACCGGGCCCTGTTTACTTCCCCGACCCTAGCGCCGCTGCACGAGGGCAACCTGGGCACCATTGTGGGCGGAGCGGTGGGCGGAGCTCTCTTTCTGTTGCTGCTGCTAGTGCTCGTCGGGGTTTACTACCAGCGCAGAAAGCGCACCTTCCGCGGCGACTACTACACCAAGCAGTACCTCGGACCTTCGGATATGCAGAAAGCTCCGCCCCCTCCGCACGAGCTGCAGCAGGTCTACACCAACGAAGCAGACCGGGACAGTCCCGACACCAAGCTAAAATCGTGCCACGACAGCAACGGGACCATCCACACCGATAAAGATCGGGAAGAATGGGGCGGGTTTGAGCACGAAAGATCTCAGAACGGTCGCAGCAGAGCCGTGCGAGAGGCCAACGCCCAGAATAGCCACCACCAGACCTTCTACGCCAACCATCACCCCAACCACAAAGCCAACCACAACCAGAGCTTCGACAGCACCCAGAATAAGCACAGGAGCTCGCTTCAGCCAGAGACGCGTCGCTACCCCGGTCCTCAAGTCATGGGAAACGGCTCCCCCTATGTTCCCGAGGAGTGCTACGACAGCGATTACGTCTCGCACACGGACGGCTCCATGATCTCCAGGCGGGAGTGGTACGTCTGAACGGGACGGCACGGGACGGCACGGCAGCAAGGGACTGCTAACGTTCAGACCATGAACTTTCAAAAAACACGACGTTGGTAGAAGTTTATGTCATGAAGTTTAGAAGAGCACCTCTTGCACCTTTTCACCCTGCTACTGTTTTTGGCGTGGCCCGTCACTTCATGTTTAAAAAGGGGAAAAAGGAGAAAAAGAAAAAAGTTTGGGTATCAACACAAGTACGATCAGTTAGGCAGCACCGCCCTGTGACGTCAGCCGAAGTTCTGTAGTTAGTTCGTAGGCGAGGTAGGGACGTACCCGTTGCGCGCTTTTTCCTTTTCGCTATGACGATATTAAGGGCCGTCGGCAGGAATCAAAACGAAAGACTTTGTTGAACTCATCAGCGAAACAACATGCCTATTTATCAGAGTTATCGCCTGAAAAGTAAAACTATTTAACTTAACCGACATTTCCACAAATGTGTAAATAGATTTTTACTCCGGTCAAGAAGCCCATTAAAAAAAAAAAAAAATGATGAAAAAAAGGAAAGCAAAGAAATGAATTGTTTTGGCAAAAGCACAAAGCCGCATTTCAGTTCAAAACGAGCTTTGAGTAGCGACTGAAGAGAACGCGGTGCACGGTCGTATTTTAATCACGATCATGATCCCTCCTGTGAAAATAGGTGCGGTGTTTGCTTTTATTGAGGCACCGACAAGCGATCGTAATGCTCACTTGACGCCACTTATAAGGGTCTTATTTAAATTGTAAATAGGAGCATGTAAACATAAGGTCACGTCAAATCGGTTTAGTTTTCCGTGATAAACAGAGCTCCCCCTGGTGGACTTTGGGCTAAATTAAAACGGACTTTGATACAGACTTGATTCGTTTTTAATGCGACAACGTCGTCACTTTCTACAAGTATTGTTATCTTGTCCCATTTAAAAATAAACCTGACTAATTAGAAACAAGAGCAGAAACAAATGCTTGGGACATGTCCGGACCAGCAGAGGGTGCTGTTGTGGCACCAGGGGATGATCCCTGATCTACCTTTTCTCCCTCACTCGGAGCCAGTCGTATTATTTGAAGCCTAACCCAACCAGAAAGCACTGCCAGGACCTTAGACTTTAGTGTAAGCGTCGTCATGAATATAGCTTAATGTTAATGGTCCTGTTTGGTAAAACAGAAGTGTCATGTTAACATGTGTAATGATCACCTGGGGGGTTTTTTGGGGGGTGGCTGTGTTTTTGGTAGATTTAGGTCAAATGAAATGGATTTGAATTTAAACCAGAGCTCTGAGCTCAGAGCTCAGAGACCGGTGTCCTGTCCAGGGCACGCTTCAGTCAGAGTTCCAAAAACAGCAGGTTTAAACTGATTTAACGACGCGTTCGGGAATCATTAACTGGTCGTTAATGCGTGAACGATAGATCATGATCAGGATTAAAATAAGTAAATGCACCGCCCTGTGTTAATCCGATCAGATTTTCGGGACGTCCCTCATCCTGTAGGCTTGTTGGACCTTCAGTTTGGCTCCGCAGAACGCTGAACGGGGGCAAACGCAGGTGGACTCAAAATGGACTTTCAGCAAATCCCCGCTTTCCAATAGGAACGCAAATGAGCTCCGGTCAGCAGACGGGCGGTTGCCATGGCGACCTCGCGACGTGTCTTCACCCCCCCCACCCCCCTTAAAAAACCAAAAACAAAAAAGGGTTCGAGCAGAGATCTGGGGGAGCGGTGCGAGACACGGAGAGGGAGAGACTGGTTTATTCGGGTGTATCAGTATAGGCTCTGTCGTACCAGTATTGAGTCTCTGCTGACAGTTTCTTCAGCACAGCACAGACGAACGGCGATTAAAGTGCAAACACAATGAAAACGTCCCCAAATCTACACACAGGCAGTCAGCCAAGACGTGGGAGGTCTGCTGGAGCTCTGCAAGGTTGGCACAAATAAAATTAATAATAGGGGGAAAAAAAGAACAGTTTGGAAATGCAAGGCTGTTTTTTTTTTTTGTTTTTTTATCCGATTGAAACAAAATTAGTTTTTGTTTTGTGCTGGTATCTGATTTAAAAGCTTGGAAAGCAGCTGAAAGGTGATCCAATAATAATAATAATAATAATAATAATAAAAACAATAGACTGTAAATTTAAGGCTGATTTATACTTTATCAAATCAAAATTCTTCTTCTCGTCCGTCCATCCACTTTTTTTTTTATCTGCTCATCCTGGACAGGGTTGCAGGAGTCATTGTTTTTATTATTATTTTATTATTATTATTATAGCTTTGTATGCAATTTGAAAGCCTGAAATGCATAATAATACTAATAATAATAATAATAATAATATAAATAATGTATTAATACAAATATAATAAATAATAACGCTGTAAATATAAGGCTGATTTACACTTATTTAATAATTTAAAACAATTATTATTGTTATTATGTGTATTATGTTATGTGTTTGTGGTTAAAAAGCTTGGACAGCAGCTGAAAGGTGCTCTAATAATAATAATAATAATAATAAAACAAAAGACGGTAAATTTAAGGCTGATTTATACTTACTTAATCAAATAGAAACAAAATTCTTCTTCTCTTCCATCCATCCACTTTTTTACCTGCTTATCCTATTGTAATTGTTTTTATTATTATTATTATTGCTATTGTGAAAGCCTGAAATGCATAAGTATATAAATAATAAATCAATACAAATGTAATAAATAATAACGCTGAAAATGTAAGGCTGATTCACACCAAATAATTAAAAAACTATTATTATTATGTTCATAATGTTACGTTTTTGTGATGAAAAAGTTTGGAAAGCAGCTGTAGTTCAAGAAAGGTGCTCAGTAATAGCAGATAAAGGCTTCACACACTTAATACACTTTGTAAGGCTGATTTGACACTTATTTAAAAAAAAATAATATAAAAAGTGTTCGGGTTGTTTTGTGAGTAAGAGGCTTGGAAAGCAGCCATGGTTTAAGTAACGCTCTATAATGATGATCGTTAATAAGAATAATAGTTTTTTTGTAACGTGGACCGTGGGGTCATGTCCGGACATAACTGGCCATGCCTGAGGGAGGAGGGACGGTCAGAAGAATCCGTACAGTAACGACCCGTGTTCTCCTGGGATAGGCGCTGGAGCCTGCGTGACCCTGCCCAGAAAAAAAAAAGCAGTATTAAAATGTTTGAAGAATAATACTTTCTAATGCAGCGCCTTTCCAAAACCAACGCTGATCTCCAAGCTTCTCTTATCATATAAACGATGTAAACACAAACGCAGAGGCGACTGAAGGAGCAGCTAAAACAGCAAGCCTGCTCGCTGCACCTTTAATGGCTACCGCCGTTCGGTTCCGCTTTCGTGCCAAACTGGAGTCGCACGCACCGATCCATCTTGGCTGATGGGCCGCGTTTGTGTAAGGGGGTCGATTTTGTACCACACTACGCTTTAAGGTTCCTCTTAGTTCCTACAGAGTGCGCTTTAGTGCCTTTTGTGTGTGTCCTGTCTTTAAATACACACACACACACACACACTGGTGTTAAACTTGTGTAGAATATTTACCCGATCAGTTCTGGCAGTGTTTTTAAGTGCAGATCCTGGTCCCGTTTATCGATGGATTTTGAGTAAGAATATTAATAAGAAGATTAAATGTACCCGGAACATGTTTTGGTCAGGAAGATAGCAGTGCCTTATTGTGAAGATGTGCTTCCTTAGAGGCGGTAGTCATTAATGTGAACGTGTGTGTGTGTGTGTGTGTCCTGTGCGAGTGGCACAGGAGCGTCGGCGAGCCTCCTGTACCGTGCCGTTCCTCTCGCGTTCTTCCATTTGCATTTGCCGTCACTTCACAAGGCCTGTGTTTTCGTGCCATGACTTGTATGATTGCTATATTTTTTTTTTTTCCGACAGTGGCATTTTTTGCTCACCGGAATGACATTTGTGACACTTGAGTTGCAATGCAGAAGAAAGACTGTGTGTGTGTGTGTGTGTGTGTGTGCGTGTGTGTGTGTGTGTGTGTAGCGTTTTCTCCTGTATAAAGACTGAGACGTGACGCAGCTCGAGCTCTCCTGCCACCTCACTGTGCGTGATGACGGGTGTTTGGGCTTTTGGGTTCACTCTCCTCCTGTTTCTTCTGCTCAGAGGAGCAGCTGTACAATGAAAAAGATCTGTATGGACAGTACGGAGCACCATTTTGCAATTTTTGGGATAGGTTTCGTTTTGAAATAAAGCACCTTTTTTTCTGTGGCTCAGCTTGGTTTCTTTGAAGTTGGAAGGCGAGTGCGAGTGCGTGTCTGTGTTTTGTGCTGGCTTGCTTATTTGTTTGTTTACATATACACATCCTATATACACACAGACACACACACACAGACATGCGCGCGCACACAGAACAAACACTCCCTGGTCGCTTCGTTAATTGCACCTCGTTTTCACATTCAATGTCCGTTTCGTCAGTTCCACTTACGAGTGGAGTGAGCGAGCATTGTTTAAGATCTCCGGCAGCACTGTTGTCTGATCCACTCGTACCAGAACGACACACCATCAGTGTGCTGAGTGCAGAGTGACGTCCTGATCGTTACAGACCAGAATAAAGACAAACGGCTGGACTACAGTCTGTAATTATAGAACTACAAAGTGATTCCCTATGGGAAATGGGATCAAATGGACAGCGAGTTTAGAAACGAGGAGGTGTACCTAATAAAGTGACCTGCCAATACACACTGCTCAAAAAAAATAATAATAATAGCACAATGTAACTCCGTGTTGCCTTTATTTTTTTTTTGAGCAGTGTCTATTCCTGATTTATGGTATAATATATTGGTTTGTTTGTTTGTTTTTTTTACTTGCCTTATTATTTTTTATTTTTTATTACTTCCGTTTGTGAGATTGAACTGAAGTTTTACATTGCATTTTTTCGTTTTTAGTGTTTTCTTAGTATTTTTGGCACTTCTTGTGCCTTGTTTGAACTGTTTTATCTTTAGTTTCATTCGTAGATTTAGTGTTATTTATAATTTGCTTGGATTTTAAGCTTCTTCTTTTTTCTTTTGGCTGCTCAAGATCACTAAAAAAAAGCATTTTTTTTTTTTTTTACATCGAGTTAAATTTCTGTGTGTAATAATTCTTTCTTATTTGAAGTTTTTGGCACCCTTATACTGCAGCGGTATAGAACTGCTAACTGCTAACAGAAGATGTGAAAAAACGAACCCCTCATCTTTTATACAAACTGGGAGTGTGAGCTGCGTAATATAGAATTTCACAGCCAAAGCATGCTTTTAATTTCTGCCTCATTTAAAGGTTCATTGATTTATTTACAAAATTCAAAAACCTGTTCAGACCTAGTAATTCTACTGTCCGTTGTACAATAAAATAAGCTTAAATTCCTATCTAAGAATACTTCTTAAACAGTGTGTTTCGAGCTTTAGTATTTCTGAGTTTGATCGGAGATTTAAGGAATACGCTTAATAACAAACGAGCGCCGTCCTGAAAGTGAAGGCTGCATTTAAGTGGATCGTAGCGTTGTGTAATTTGGCCTCTTACCCTGATTATGGGGTAGAGCCTGAATTCTTGGCAGTTAGACAGTTTAACAGGTGATTTATTTCTGCAGCGCTCGGGTAATGAGCTGTGTTTAAATATCTCAATCGCTCAGCAGTGGATTGTTTTTAATGCGCGTGTTAATTGAACACGGTAAATCCGCTCGCTCGGATTCTTCCATTTTGAGCCGAGCGTGGTACACGAAGAAGAAATGGGTTCGTCCAAGGTGATTTACTAATGTGTTTTTAAAATTAGGCTATAGTAAAGACGTGCGTTGTACAGTACACACTGCTCACAAACGAGAGGGTGTTTCATCACGAGTATGACGATCATCAGCAAAGCAAATGCAAACGAGATTCAAACTCGATTATGGTGATTGAGTAGTAAGTGAACATTCATGGGGGCGAACAGGAGCGTGTCCGACTGGACCAGAGTGCCCCCGCGTTGACTGTTCAGCAGGGTGTATGGTCACCCAAGAGCGTTGGGACATGGACTGGATCAGACAGATTTTTATCGGGGTTTTTTTTTCTTTCTTTTCAGTTTATTATAATCAAATGTTAAAAAAAATACATTGGTCACTCATCTGGAATGGTGCACGAACTTTTTCACATGCCACATGTTTGTTTAGGATTTCAAAATGTCTGATTTTAAAGGTTTAGAGAGCGTGGGGGTGGGCGGGGGGGGGGGGGGGGTGGTCTTACTCTAGGTACTCCGGCTTCCTCCCATAATTCCGAAGATGTGTGTTAGGTTAACTGGTGTTTCTAAAGTGGCCTCAGTGCGTTTGTGCCCTGTACTGGATCGGCAGCCTGTTTAGGGTTGGTCCTGCCTTGTGCCCTGTGCTGCTGGTTCCCCTCGTTAGGAATAAGCAGATGAAAAAGTGAATGTTTCGCAGTAAATAATCCATGAGTTAAGAAGGAAGGTGACGAAGATGCTGTGAGATAATTATTATGCAAATCATTTTTTTTTATGGAACAGATTTCATTTTACAATGTGTATTCTTTTCATTTTGCTTATTAGTCTGACGTTTTTGGGTTTTTTTTCACGTGAAGGTGAAATTGGAGTTATTGGGGTTTGTTTGAATCTCAGAAGTACTTCACTGTAAACACCTGGATTATTGAAGCTCTACTTTCTTTTTGCTCTTCTTTTTTTTTTTTCTTTTTAAAGTTTGTTCTTGCAGTGGCGTTAGTAGCCTCTTAAGTTATCCACAGCTTTTAATGAGTTGCTAAGCTAATTGGAGACTCCCTTGGCTTGCTTTACCTCTGACCCTCTGTGTTTACTTTGCTCGATCTTCTCATCATCTCTCCGAATCTCTTCCACCGGCTCTGTCCGAATCTCATGAGGCTCAAACCTACAGCGAAGATTTTGGGCCCCGAGGCTAAGCTTCCTGTCCAAGTCAAGCTCTCGGTGAGCTCTTAATCTCTGGGATCTGGTGGAGCCTCTAGGGGCTCTGTTTGCACTCTTGATCCCCTTCATTTGGGACGTGAGTGTGGTCCAGGGAGAGGGGATCAGTCAGACGCTCTGTGAAGGACCAAAACATTTCACCAGCTGTGGATAATCACCAGTTCATCCCCCGTTAGTTAGAAAGTATTGCTCTTGGGTTAGCTTCATGCTAAGATACTGTAGAGAGGGTAGCAGTCCAGGTCCAGGTCCAGGTCCACAGTGATGTTTTTACTGATAAACAATTTTTATTGGAAAAAGTAAGCGCCAGTTCATCTCGTGTCCAGCAGGGGTTGCTTGTGCAGTGCCAGGGGATGAGCCCCTGTCTGACCTCCCCTCCTGCACACCTAGGGCTCTTAAACTACATAAATAATAATAAAAACAAGTGGAAAGTGGAACAAGAAGAAAATAAAAATTCTATAAAAAAGAAAGGTAAAAGACCTTAACAAATCAAAATGAAAGTAAGAAAATATGAGAAAACTGAGGTTTATACCACTAAAATAATAAACATGACGGGTGAAAATTAAGTCGATAGTGCAAAAAAGTTAAATAAAATGCAGAAAGAAAGAAACGAAGAAAGAAAGCAACATAAAGAATAAAATTAAGAAGAAAAAAAAATATGCCATAAAAGTTCATAATAAAATGTAGGAAAAAAATGAAGAACCAAAACAGCTAAAGAAAAGTAAAAAATAATAATACATAGAAGGAATAAAATGAAGAAACAAAACCGCCAAAAAAAGAAAAATGATAAAATGCAGAAAGGAAGAAATAAAACAACGTAAAGAATAAAATTAAGGGGGAAAATGCCATAAAAGTTAATAATAAAATGCAGAAAAACCAAAACGGCTAGAGAAAAGAAGATGAAGAAACAAAACCGCCAAAAAAGTTAAATAAGATAAAGAATCAAAACAGTCAAAAAAAAATCTGAAAAAGAAATTCTAGTGTAAACAGGTTAACGTATAATGAGAGAAAGTGTAAGTAAAAGGGATCTACAAACTTTTAAAACAAATTTTAAATGCAAACCAGTACAAAGGACAAAATAACCGAGATTGTAATAAGGGAAATAATAAAGGGGGTTTCTTGAATATGAAGTATTAATACAGTCTTGTAAACAAATAAACATGAATGAAACTAAAGTAAAATTCCAAAATTAGATTTCAAAGAATTTTCTTTAAAAGAGAAAAGAATCAAAGAAAAGATTAAAATCAAACATTAACAAGTTACAAAATGATTTAAATGTAAAATAACAAGAAAGCAGAATTGATTAAATAAATGAAATGAGAACAGATGGGGGGGGGGGGGGATAGAAGTGCTTTCTAAAGGAAAGCAGTCATAAAGTAAAACAGAAATATGTAGTACAAAGAGGATGAGAAATGGTCAAAATAATAATAAATAAAAAGGTTTGGGTCCAAAAACAAGGAGTTGTGGAAGAAAATGAAGTGAGTACAGAGAAAATTATTCTTAAGAACTTAAAAAAAAAAATCCCTACTCAGTCATCTGTTATTATTAGCTCAGAAAAATGACCCTCAAACTCCCTCACCCCACCCCACCCCGCCCTGACCATCCTCACTGTCCCCATGGCAACATACCAGTCTAACTGCTGATAGAGGCCAGCTTCCCCTGAGCCGTACCCTCCATCAAAAAAGAACAAGAGGGGTAAAGAGACGAGAGGGCAGGAGAGAGGGGGGCAATTCAGCCGAGACAAAGGGAGAGCGAGGCTTAAACGGAAGAAAGATAAACAGGAAAATGAAGTCATGAAACAGATTTTTTAAAAAGGGTGAAATAAAAGGTAGTGTAAGAAATGAACAGCTGTGTTTTGAAAGAAACAGGACAGGTGCTCAGGTGGGGCAGCACTTTACCACACTAAGCCACCACTATGGTGACCCTGAGGGGTGGCACGATGACCTCACAACCCCAGAGTCCTGGTTTGATCCCGACCTCAACCTGCATTCATTTTGTATGTCCTTCTTGCATCTGTGGTAGCCTGGCGGTTAAGGTACTGGACTCTGGACCAGAAGGTCCAGGGTTCAAATCCCACCTCTGCCAAGCTGCCAAAGTTGGGTCCTTGAGCAAGACCCTTAACCTACAATTGCTTCAAAAAAATGTTAGACCGTGTTAATTGTAAGTCGCTCTGGATAAGAGCGTCTGCTAAATGCTGGAAAATGTAAAAATGTATGGGTTTACTCTGGGTACTCCAGGTTCCATGTAACTTTGCTCCTGTCGTTAATAGCCACTGATGCTGACGCCACGGGAAATAAACGAACGAAACGGTGACCCAGATTCGAGTCCCGGAAGGGCGGGGTTCTTCCCCAGTGCCGCTCTGGGTACACAACCACCAGAGCCCTGTGAAGTCTGAACGTAGGTGTTCAAAAAAAACAGAGCAGAAGAAAACAGAGTAAGAAACGTCCTACAATAATAATGAAAAAGAATAAGATGGCAAGAGAAGAAGAAAAGACGTACGGAATTCATTTAAGAAATCGTGATAGAAGGATGAGGGATTGTAGACTTTTTAAAACTAGGGGATAAAAATGTAAACAACATGAAAAAGATGAAAGATAAGAATGACGAAGAAAGAAAGAAAAGAAAATCATTGGAAATAAAGGAGGAATTCATTGAATGTGTAGTAAGAATCAGAAGAGGTTTGATTTATTTATTTATTTATTTTAGCTAGCTGGTATATCTAATAAATATATTGAGTTTCCTAAGTCTTTAAATCTACATTAGTTTATGAGCTTTATCTCCCTAAGTGAAAAAGTAAAGGACTTTTGTTCATGAGATACTAAAACTGACTGGAACTGGGTTCTTTATTATGAGATTTAAGGGGTCTGGTGTATAAATGGGGATGGTTCAACAGAAAGGTAAGAATGCTGGAGGATCTGTGATGTAATGCTGCTCCTCCAAAAACCCTTGGAAGCTCGTTAGGACACATGGCATCATGACCTCCATGAAGTACGAAGAGGCTCGAAAACAACTCTGCTCTTGGCAAGAAGCTGCAACTGGTCGTGACTGGATCTTCTAATGGGACAGTGATCCAAAACATTCGTCCAAACTGACGCAGATCGATCTTTTGACATGAACATCCCAGACCCCTGTCCTAAACCACATTAAAAACCTAAGGGGTGAAGTGGAGGGTCCACAAGAGAAGATCTAGGAGTCTGGAGGATCTGGAGAGGCTCTGGATATTAAAAAAAAAAAAGTCTCCGATTCCTGTCTCTGTACCTCATCAGGCTTTATAGGAGGCGACTCCGTGCTGTAAGAGGAAGATTGCGTAATTTGTAACATGTGGTTTTGGTAAAAATGGTTACATTTCATGAGGGTTTTTATGATCTTACAACAAATTTACTTCGCTTAAAGGTATTTCAAGGCGCTTGGGTGGCTCGGCAGTCAAGCTCGAGTTTCCTCTATTCGTACCAAGCTGTAAATGGTGTTTGTAAATGCGTGTACCTGTCCTATTGTAAGTAGTACACCTCTAGATTTTCCTTTCATGACCTGTATATCCTCTCTAACCAATAACTATATAAAAAGGTGTTGCTCCTAAGACTCCCCTCTGATGCATTTTTGGCTTCTGTCAAAAAAAAGGTCGTATCAATCATTCAGAACCTCTTGACACATTTACATATTGTTTATTTCGCAGCTTTCTTTTGAATATACCTTTTATATTTACATCAAAGCAAAAAGTCAATGTGACTCTGGTAACGTTTGGTCGCCGGCCTGTTTCAACGAACCAAATGCAGTCATTAAACAAACCTTTACATTCTCGTTGTGAATGTAGTTGTTTTACAGGGGCACTACCCGGCCTGTGGCCCTCGTTCCTGGGGAACTGGGCAAGAACAATCCTGAGGGCAGTCTGGGCTGAATAATCTTTCATAGTTCATGTAAGACTGGGATCGTTTAAGCACAAAACTTGAGCCTGACTTTGTGAAAGGACGCTGGTTATGAGATCGACTGTACCGCTGTATCTGATAGTGAATTCTAACGCCTTCATTACTTCCATTTCCTTATCTTAAGAATGTCCACAGTCCCCGTCGTAACCTCTCACCTTTAAACGTACGGGGCAATAAGCGTCTATTCCCTTCACCCGAGTGCGTCTGCTTATCTTATCTGGATGACTGAGATAATGGAGCAATTTAAAGGCTTGTTTTCGTCTCGGTTCCTGAGCCAGGCATGCCCTAAAACTCTGCCGAGAAATTTCTTCATGCTGTTCTCAGATCTGTCGCTGGCTTACGTGGTAATTAAGACCCAGCGACCGGGCGGGTGAGATCCCTGCATGCATCCCAATATGGCTATCAAATATCAGCCAAAAAAAAAAAAAAAAAAAAAGACGTGGGTAATGTTTTACGGCCTGGCTCAGCACCTCCTATATCCAGTACCTTCCTCGTGTATCGACCTGCAGACAGAGACTTCAAACGGCTTTGTGCTAGGGCAAACCCCCCGATCAGACGCTGTGAAAGAGCCCCATGATCCTCGTAATCACAGCTGAGAGGGCGTGCTAATCCCAAACCTGCTCTTATAGAGAACTGCAGTAGGTCTGTCCTAATCCGCCGCTACTCTAAAACTCACCCTGCCGTGCTGAGTCGGCGTTCTGGACCGGCGTTAGATGTGAGGGGGTAAACATCGCTTGGTGTTAGCAGTGCGTCTTCAAAGAATGCGGTTCAGCCTGAGGTTCTCGTGTTTAATCTGCTGATTAGCATGCTGTCACTGTAAAGCAAGAAGAATCTCACGCGCCACTCAGACCAGCTCAGTGACCCTCGTATCAGCCCTGGATAACTTCACTTTTTATCAAGTTATTTCCTACCTTTTCAAATTGGAAGCGATTTATCACCGTGATTCAACCTCCTAAAAACCGGCCAAAATATTTTTAGCTTTTGGCTTTTACCAGTTTTGTCTCCACAGGTTTAGTGTAAATGGGCTTTCAACATAATTTAAACTAGTGATTTATACTCAGATTGGGACGAGTTGGAGTAACCAGTTAACCTAACACGTCTTTGGAGGAAACCAGAGTACCCAGAGTAAACCCATGCAGACGTGGAGAGGATCCTCCACACAGGATTGCTTGCCTCACAAATAAATAGAAAAAATATATGCTACGCGGCGGTTTCAGTACCTGACACGTGCTTATAAGTAATAATGCACATTGGGATTGAACGTAGAATGTAGTAGCAAATTCAGCTACTCCTTCACACTATGCCCTTTGGCACGCCCAAATGTACTCTTTGCTGCTTTGCGACAAGTTTCCACACATCAAACAAGACAGTCGCTGCCCTGTTTCGCCCGTTCTTCATCTATGAACACCCAAACGTTTACATTTACATTTAGCAGACTCTTTTCTCCAGATCAATTTACAATAAAGTCTTTGCAGGTCCTGCTCAAAGAGGCGTTTGTTCTGTCTGTATGCTGTGTATTTTTATGAGGCTCTTGGCGTGTTAGGAACCCGCTCTGTTGACGATGTTAATGGTGTCATCTTTAATAGGAGCTTCTCACACTTGGCCTCTGCTTATGTTTTTTTTTTAATGTAAGAACATTTGCAGAGCTATGCAAGTTTGTTCCCTGTCGAGGTCGTAAGTGCTCGTCGTGTAGAAAAATCAACAAAACGTGTCGTCAGACTCTGCATACGGTCGTAGAGTCCTAATGAACACATGCTGTTTGTGGTGCAGTACGTGTGGTATTTGGAGCGTGAGCCGCTGTAATACGAAGACTCGAATCCGAAGTGAACTGGAAAGCAGTCTTGTGACTCTGTGGGAGGCCCATCTGTGGCAGAAAGCAGCCAGACGGCAGGATGATGGTGTAGTCTCACCCGCCCCAAAAATCCTGGCACCATCCTGCCCTATTGTTCCCTCATCCCAAAGCACGAGGTATCCCGAAACGTCATATAGACGTCCCATCAGGAAAAGTCAAAAACGATAGATTTGAAAAGCATGTGTAATTAAGAGAATGAAGACTGTCTGGATTTCATACTCTTTTATTTTAGCAAGACACACAGTGTTTCGCGCTTCAGCGCAAGAGGTTAGAAGGATATTTCCTGCTTTAATGTATGCGGTATCTTGATAAATGAACCTGCTATCCGGGCCTCTTACCCACTATAACAAATGACAATATAAAAACTCGATCTAACAAATCCGATTTTCCCCCCCGATCCCTGGAACTTGTGAACTTGTTGTTTACTTGTTTACCAGCTTGGTACAAATAAGTACAGGGAAGTCATCCATACACAACACATCTCTAAACACATCGACCGAGTTACAACACTCTGTAGTCCAAACATGAGCTAACAAGCAAGCGAGCAACAACTGACAAACGTCTTGCTCTTTAACTGTAACTCCCACCTCTGCTCGTGGATCTACAGTATTGATTGGCTGTTGAGGTGAACCTGCTGTTTAAAGTTCAAAGTATGGAGCTTTTGAAAATGTTTATTTCCCAATGCAATCATTTTTAAGCAAACGAGTCCTCGTCAGATGGGCATTAAACAATGCTTACCTGTACCTTTATTCTTTCCTCATTGTAGTAGAAGGAAAACTGGTTTTTGCTATCCAGTTAAACACAGTTCCAGTGGCTTGGACCTTTGTCCTAAAGACCTGGGTACGCACCCGAGACTAGGCTTGCAAAGTGAAGGTCAGGTAGTAGAATTACAGGTCACTGCATTGGAATGACATTACCAACCTGATTACCATCTGATCCGGGATAGGTTCCATTCTATTGCGGATCCAGCAGGGGTTCCTGTTGCAGCCCTGGAGGATGATCCCTTATCTCAGACACAGCCTATTAGGATGCCCACCCAAGCTTGGAGGCCCCATCCAGACTCTGGTGGTGGTGGGTTTAGTGCATTAGGCTCCCTGTAGCTGCTCGTATCAGATTTAAAACTCTGATGCTTGCTTACAAAGCTAAAAATGGGCCTGCACCCTCC
>JAUZST010064195.1:0-22739 GCA_034779995.1 Parotocinclus haroldoi | reverse complement strand
TGTGTAGGAGACTGTATGCTGCGTCCTAATAGATCAGGTTTTCATTATTGTAAAGAGATTTACATATATAAACATGCAAAAAAGTCGAGCATTTGTAAAATATTTTGCCTTACTACATTTCAAAAGAGAATAATCTGTTAATCTACTAGTTCTTTTCTCGCATGAAACGCGAATTCTCCCATGTTCCTTGTTCACGCCAGATCAGGACACAATGATTGTCAGCTGCAAACTGAACTGTGAACCATCAGAGTAGAGGACAGTTGACCACTCATCAAGGTTCCAATGACGATGCTCATCAGCCAACCTTCTATGGGGCTTCTTTTACGGTATTCAGCAGAAAATGGTATGCATGCCACTGGTCACCAGGCATGCAGTCCAACATGGTGGAGCTGATTTCATACAGTCTGGGTGCATATCCGTCATGCAGTGGCAGCAGGAAACTGTCCCTGCAACTCTGTTGCATTGCTGCACCTGCTCCTTCTTGCCAATAAGGTCCCTCTCTTGCTGCTGGGCGACCCTGCCCTAATCTTCTTTGTACTGTTCAAGTCTCCTGAAAGCAATTGCACAGTCTGCGAGTCACACTTTAACGTTCAGATACTCCAGCCCTTTCAGCCTTTTCGGGAGTGCATTTTCACCAATTAAATAAATGTTGGTTTTGCATGTCATTTGCTTTCTGAAGTTCTTGAAAAAAAAAGATCAAATGCTTGTTTTTTTTTTTTTTATATCACTTCGTATTCATTTTGAAATATCCCCTCATTTTGTGAGCAGTGTAGTGAATATTAGCATATCCAGTTATGAGCAATTTAGCAGCATTTAAAAAATAACTCCAATGTATTTTGTGTATTTTCGTTCCTTATATCTAAAAATGTTTTTGTTCTGTTTTTTTTCTATGGTTTGCCAAAGTTAATAATGTCATTTGTATGATTTCTGCAGATGATTCACATATTAAAAGACATCCTGTTTCAAAAACAAAAGTCTGAAAAGCTTTTTAAACAACTTAAATCTTTTTTTTTTAATGAAGTACATTTAGTAGCTTGAACCTTTAAACTCCTATATCAGTAACACATATGAGCCATCCTTCAACTTTTGATTATTTTTTTTTAAACACAAAGATTAGTAGTGTTTTCTCTTCAATAAAGAACTTGTGCAGTTCTGCCACCTTTGCAAACGTATGAAAAAGTACAGAATGCCTATTCATTCATTCATTATTTTCCACTTAATCTACACATGAGCCGGCAGGTGCCCACCCGACAACAAACCTGATGGGACACCAATCCATCGTAGGATTCATGCATAGGCCAACCCCTTAGTGAAACGGGAAAACCGGAGTGCCCGGAGTAAACCCAAGGACCGAGACAGAAAGTACCCAGACCACTCCACCCTGGGATTGAATCCAGGACCTGCAAGACAGCGGTGCTATCCACTGAGCCATCGTGCTCAGAATGCCTATACTTAAGAAAAAGGAAAACAAGACTCTTCTGTAAAAATTTTAACGGCATTTGGAGATAGCCAGAGACTCAGCTGTTTGAACATTGAGAGGAAGTTTATCCCACCACTTAGGAGCCAAAACAGAGAAGAGTCTAGATGAGCATCTTCCTTTTCCCCTGAGAGACGGGGGAACTAGTCGAGCAGTGCTAGCGGACCGGAGTGAGCGAGGTGCAGTGTGGGGTGTGATAAGTGCTGCAAGGTAGGAGGGTGCAGGTCCATTTTAGCTTTGTAAGCAAGCATCAGAGTCTTAGGTCTGATACGAGCAGCTACAGCCAGTGGAGAGATCGGAGCAGTGGTGTAGTGTGTAGTGGATCGGATAGCGGTCAGAGGTAGCCCCGCTAAGAGAGAGTTACTGTAGTTCAGTCTTGAAGTAACAAGTGACTGAACCAGAATCTGTGTTGCCTCTGTGGAAAGAAATAAACGAAACCTTCTGATGTTGTAAAGAAGGAAGCGACACGACCGAGAGACGTTAGCAATGTGGGAAGAAAAGGACAGTTCGTTGTCCATAGTCACTCCCAGGTTGTGAGCCACGACAGAGGAGGAGATCCTAGCCTTGTCAACTGAGAGGACAAGGTCTTGGTGAGGACAAGAGTCACCTGAGAAACGTAAGACTTCTGTCTTAAGACTTTAGATAGGAAAGTGAGAAGTGACACTGGTCTGTAACGTTTGACATCCGAAGGATCCATAGTGGGTTTTTTCTGTAAAGGTGTAATCCTTGCAGTCTTGAAAGCTGAAGGCACATGACCAGATGAAAGCAGGTTGTTGATGATGGAGCTGATGAATGAAATACAGTGGAAGGAAGTGAATCCAGTGAGCAGGTTGTAGGATTGCAAGACAGGGTCACTTTTCGAATTTCTTCTGTTAGGAGAGTAGAAAGATGCTTTCTACCAGAATCTAAACATTAGGTTGCGGTAGATGTCGAGATCAGCGTCAAGTAGAGATTTTCTCCATTTCCTTTCAGCTGATCTTAGTTCTCTCCTGTTCTTGCACAAAACATCAGAAAGCCAAGGGGCAGATTTAGCGGACTTCTTGCGTTTGAAAGATAGGGGACATAGGAGGTCAATGGAAAAGGAAAGTGAACAGATCAAAGTGTCAGAGTCTAGAGACAGAGAAGAGAAAGGGGTCAGGGTCAGGAAGAGATTATAAAGTTTGGGAAGATATAGAGGAAGATGAAACAGAGTGAAGATTTTGTCTGGTAGGTGAAGGAAGCAAAAGAGTTGTGTCACGTTGGGTGGTGAAGGGGCTGGTAAAGGTTACCAAGTGATGATCAGAGGTGTGAAGTGGTGTAATCAGAAGTTTGGAGGCTGGAAAAGGTCGTGTGAAGACAAGGCCTAGGATGTTCCCACCCTTGTGTGTTGGAGGAGATTCGTTGACTGACAGAGAGAAGGAGTCCAGAAGAGAGAGAACACAAGATGAGCGGAGTTTATCTTCAGAGAGGTTGAAGTCACGAAGAAGGGTGAAAGGGGTGTTGTCAGTGGGCAGAATGCTTAGGAGCATGTCCAGTTCTTCCAGGAAATCACCCAGAGAACCTGGTAGATAACAACAATGAGAAGACTAAAAGGAGAGGTGATAGAAACTGCATGGAATTGAAATGATGATATGCTTAAATGTGCCAGGGAGAAAGGGGTGAAGCACCACTTCTTTGACAATAACAAACCTGTGACACCTCCAGTGCCAGTTTCCCATGGACTATAAGAGAAAGCATAGGCAGATGATAGAGCAGCTAATGTGGATGAGTTCTGGGGAGATATCCAGGTCTTAGTCAGTGTCAGGCAGTCCAGGGAGTAGTGGAAAGCCAAGGCTGGGATTAAATCAGCCTTGTTCACTGCAGATTCCATAACCCACTGCTGATTGAGACTGAGACAGCAGAGAAGGGTAAATGAGGTTACTGGCAGAACGGTCTTGGATGGATGGTAGTTGGTCCGTGGTCTTTGAGAGATGATAACGGAGATAGGTTGCAGACACACAGTTGCAGAAACTTACTTTTAAAACTCACAGAAGAGAAAAGGACAATGGACTCACATATTCGCGCCTTCAATATATAATGCTAAGCCCTGCCCACAAATCACACCTTAAGGTAGACTGAAACTACACCTGAGAACACAATGGTAAACAGTGAAACTAGACAAAGACAACCATAAACAACCTCACTAACAGAATCAGCAGATAATAAGTCAGACCTACCTTATCAGGACAAAATATGTTGCAAGATTATACTTAAAGCACACTGGTACGTTGATTGTCAAACTGGCTGAAGTAATTTATCCAGTTTTTGTCCTGTCATTCACAGCCAGTTATTGTCGCCTTCGTTTACAGGGGTATCATCTTTAGTTACAAATCCAGGTTCTGTTTTGGATCCGAAGGCAGTCTGGAGGCATTGTGGTGAGCAGTTCAACCCTGTCTTTTCTGTGAGGCGACACACTGCTCCAACTGCTGGAGTGATGGATGACGATCTATAGGCCAGGCTGCAACATCTGTGGGCAAATGTGCCACAGGATACCATGCTTCCAATGTCCAACCCTATCTGATCTTGTATCCAAGCTAGATGTAACCTAACAGGGTAACTAGTACCCCCCTTCAATTATACAGTTAACCCCAATAAATGTATTCTCTAATATTGTAATCACTTACATTTACAGTACAGTTACATTTATGGCATTTAGCAGACACCCTTATCCAGAGAGACCTACAACTTATACAGTCTTACAATTCAAGCAATGGTGGGTTAACTGTGGTAGCTTGGCAGATGTGGGATTTGAACCCTGGACCATCAGGTCCAGAGTCCAGTACCTTAACTGCTAGACTACCACATCTCCTTACACTTATCATCATCACATTCATGCACATAAAGTAGATTCCAACAACTCCTTCTTTGTGATTTGTTTTTATATTTTTGCATTTGAAAGGACACAGGTTGCCATATTTTGAACTGAATTTTTCATATGATAATATGCACTGAGAACAGACATATCAATAGATTTTCCACCAATAATTAAGTTATAGTTACATGCCACATTTAATAATTTGCAATTTAATACAAATTTTATAACCAGTCAGTGAAGTGAAGATTTTCTTTAATGTGAAGGTGCAGAACTATCCTTTGGAAAAGTAAGGACCACACGTTTCCTGACAAAAAAAAAAACAGTTCAACAACACTTTGTGGATGTGTATATTTAAGAAGGGGGGTGGGGGTTGGGAAAAGCTCAACAGAAAGTGACCTCATGGCAACACGAGCCACAAACACTGCTGAAGTATAATTAAACTTGTGGCCATAGCTACGAAAACAACTTTCTGTTGCTGTGAGCATTCACCAGTAAAACAAGGCCAAAAGGAAGCAAAGCATGGAAGGGTCAGAAATGTCAACAGATGCTGCTAATGACATAGCTGCAAAAACAAAATATTAAGAGGGCAATTTTAATTTCATATAGTTTGGTGCATTAAGATACAATAAATGCTCTAGTGTGAATTCTGTCGAAAACATACTGTTGAATTGAAAATATATATGAAAGTAATATTTAAACAGTCTTCTTAAATAATGCCAATAGCCTTTAATTGCCTGTTAAGCAGCACAAAGCTTTTGCTCCAAAGTAATACTGTACAATCTGTACCGAGCATGTTCAGGGACAGGGTGGATAAGTGGCTAGATTCGTTTGTTAGGTTGTAGACTAATGGCGAAGTTTGAGTTCGTATCCCTGCTCTATCACAATGTATACTTTGCTTTTCCATGATGATGGCTAAATCAACATTAATAAGAAAGCACTCAGCAAACCTTAATCATCATATCAGCCATAACACAAAGCGTATTAACATACCATGTTTGTCACATATATGCACACAATATAGTGCAAAATTATTGAGCCACCTTTAAATTAAATATAACCTTAGTTTAGCAATGATAATGACCACATATAATTCTTTCTCCGTCTCCCCCTTACAATGCGACCAGACCATGTGTGTGTGATAGTGGCAAGTATGATGTTCCTCCTCCTCAGCAGCACTCTACTGGTCTTCAACAACAGAACCCAGGCCCACCAGAGTGCAGTAACTCCCTCCATCATTTAGTCATTAGAAGGCGATGTGCCTCCAAGGATCTCCTACTGAGGACTGATTTTAAAATCTATTTTGTTTTAAAAGCTACTTTGTTATTTATTTTATTACTAACTTAAATATTATTATTGATATAAATTATACGATTTACTTAATTTTACTATTACTTTAATAGACTTTTAAGTATTTATTCAATTAACATCTAGGCCACCATGTAGGATGGGTCCCATTTTGAGTTTTGGTCCTCCCAAGGTTTCTTTCTTCTATGTCCAGGGAGTTTTTCCTTGCCACTGTCGCCCTAGGCTTGCACAATTTGGGATTGGCCTATTAAGATAATAGAAGATTGTAAAGCTGCTTTGGGGCAATCCTTCGTTGTAAAAAGCGCTATTATATATACATTTGACTTGACTTGACTTGTAGCGGGACCTTGAGCAGTAGCACCATCTGGCAGCTTCGTTGAAACACCAAGTTGACCTTTCTATGCTCCAAAGCAGTTTGATCAGGAATGGTGTTTTTTGGAAGAAACCTTTTCTGGAAATGGAACAGGGCGAAAAGGCGAAGATATGCTAAAGCTCCAAAAAATTGGAATGAAGCTCAGTGGAAAAAATGATTATGCAGTGGCAAGTCCAAGTTTTAAATTATTGGGTCCAATCATTGACAGTGTTATAATCTGGTCATTATAATCATTGCTAAAACAACAACTCTAATGGTGGTGAGTTTTTCACATTATATTCTGCTACACCCTCATGTGCTACTTCTGCTGTCAAATCACTTGCACTATTTGCTTAGCTTTACACAATTATACAACCTGCTGTTTTGTGCAGCTTTTGTGTACTGTTAATTGTCCTAGTATTTGTCTTTTCAAGGTTGTGCATCCTTGCCTTAGACTAAGGCCAGAGCTGGGGTTCGTTGAGGCTTTTAAAGAGTCTTGTGGTGATATGGGATGTTGTTGCTTTCTTTTCTTTCATGCGTGACCACTTGGGTTTTTTGGTTGCTGGTGAGGTGTGTTGTCTCATGTGATCCCTCTTGGTTGTGTTACTTTCTGGCGCATCCCTTTCTATCTATGCTGCTCTAGTACAGTGCTGTCGGAGTCTCTTGTCACATTTACACAAACGTGTTCCGTTAATATAGACAGTGTGTTCTAGACATGCCTAACTACATATTCTCTTTTCTCGATGCGCTCTTCTTCGGGTACTAGTTCCAGTCCCACTAAAGCTGTTCTTCCATCATCAGTTGCAGTCCTCATACCTCTATTCAGAGCACATCAGAGGGCCCTAACTCCACCTCCCTTCCTCCTGTTGACTGAGGATGCCAAGCCATCAAAACTGTTACCTGCTGGAGGACACGAGAAGCTTCAATGATGCTGCTTACTGGACTAAATAATGCCAAGAGATTCATATTGCCATATAGTCTCTTTTTAATGATTGTAATACTATTTATCATACATACTGTTGCATTATGATCTATATTTTTATAGCCTCTATTTTATGATATTGTTCATATTATAATCTTTTTAGTGTAGTCTATATAGTATTTTTCTTATGAACTATTCTATTGAATGTCTCTATAATTAAACGATTATTATGAGTGTATTATTTAGGGAACTTTGTTTATTTCTTACATGTTTCATCTAGGCTGCCAAAGAATGTTGCATCCCAT
Source organism: Parotocinclus haroldoi (assembly GCA_034779995.1). Classification (NCBI taxonomy): domain Eukaryota; kingdom Metazoa; phylum Chordata; class Actinopteri; order Siluriformes; family Loricariidae; genus Parotocinclus; species Parotocinclus haroldoi. The sequence goes on along the minus strand of JAUZST010064195.1, from coordinate 15,545 downwards.
TTTGAGTCTTGGTCCTCCCAAAGTTTGTTCCTCATCAAAGTAAATGAGGTTTTTCCTTTCCACTGTTGCTGTAGGCTTCCTCGATTGGCCCTGTGTGCCTAGTTAGTTGCTTTGATACAATGCTCTGTTGTAAAAAGCGCTACAGCGCTGTCGTCTGTTTTTTTGTTGCATCGCATGGATGCGCAATTCAGCAAGAACGTCTTTGTTATTGAAGTGCAATTGCTCGTTGCAGCCATAAGGGGTCATTGTTGTGTTGCCTTGCGCCATTACTGGACCTCATCAAATGGTGAGACTGACTCTGGAAGATTGCCATGTCTAATCAGCCAAGTGGGTCAGTGTTGCAGCCCTCCTCATCTTAAAATAGCCCTCTCAGTCCCTCCTTGTATCCCTCTCCTTCCCACACTCCCCAACCTGTCTCTCCCAAAAGGCATTTTGTACATTTTTGCCAAACTTTTCTGATTGATTGTAAGTAGGTAACGGCAGAATCACATGTATATTTGCTCAGTGTCATTTGTTGCGCTTCCTTACGCTGTTACTCTTAACGGCCTCATCCATCTCTGACTCCCTAGATACGGTTTGTAGAGACTGTGAAGTTTTGGCTTTAACTCTGAGCTTATATTCATACTCAAACTCTTTATAAGGACTTTATCTGTCTGGTTCTACTGATGCAAAGTGCACCACTCCTACCTTTTGTCCACTGTCCTTATCCCTTTTTCCTGATTAATCCTGATCATCTATCATTAATCATTTTCCCTTGCCAAATTCAGTTATCCAAGTTTGCGTTTCAGCCTCTCCCTGTTCTAATCAAACTCAATTACCTGATAATTTGTACTCTGTTCACACTCTACGTGACCCTAGTACTTCTCTGTGCCTAGTGCTCATGACCCTGGGCATTGTGGGTGTCAGTGTGTGAGTGGGCGCTCACTGTAGGATCCGTGTCGTGGAGTGAGGAGCGCTCGTGAAGAAGGGGGAGAAGGGGATAAAGAGATGACTTTGGGTGAGGGAGGTGCAGATGAGGAGAGCTGCAAAGCCACTTCGTTCTCATAGCAGAAGGAGGAACGGGAGCCCATGATGTAGCTCTTCATCGATAGCTCTTTGGCACTGCAGGATGGTGTGTCAGGGACCTCGTAGGTCTTGTTAAAGTATGAAAAGTCCACCTAAAGAAAAATGGATGGTCACTAATTATATGTGCCAACTTCTCACACTTACCCCTGTAGTTTGTTGCTTTTGCATTGTTTGACTTACCCGGTAACCGTTTTTCGTCGCAAAGAGCACAGGCTCAAAATGGTGACCCCAGAGGATCTCGGAGGCCAGGTAAGAAGAACGGCACTGTGTGGTCATAGCAGTGGCTTCGACCATGCCCTCCAGAATGACCACCAACTCCAGCTCCTCGTCCGACTGTAGCATCCTACGGTCCATTTCAAAGAATGGGCTCTCCTCGTTGATCTCATGCACAATGGTGAGCGGAGAAACCAAAAAGATCCGATCTGTGCCCGTGTCAAAGCCCACGTTAATGTCAATGTGGTCCAAAGGTAGAAACTCGCCCTCTGGGGTCACCCTTGGCTGTAGGAAAGGTCAAAATGAGTAAAAAAAAAAAGATTTTTATTAATTTGTATAATGTAATTTGGAGAATTTACATCAGAAAGATTTGAAGATGGTATTTTAATAGTGATTGTTAAATGTACTCTGACTTTTATTTTTTTGTTCACTTAATATGAACCCAATATATTTATATATGTTTGTGCGGTCACTTTAGTTACATTTGCTCATAAACATCTATTCCTGCGTTTTAGGTCTGCAACATGATCCAAAAAAGTTAGAACCAGACAATTTTGAGCTAGTGAAGAGGAAAACAATTTTTTTTACAATCTTCTAAATAGGTAATGTCAACAGATGGTTTTAATCATTATTTAGTACAAAAGAAGTATCCACAAAAGGCATTTGAGGAGCAAAGCTAAGCAGAAACTCTTCAGTTTGTACAAAAAAGTATTTTAAAATGTTCATCAAAGAAAGAACGGAATGGATTTACAGATTTCGGTTCAAATGTTTTCTGATTTGGATTATTTAGCTTTTTCTGGTTCATAAAAGCATTGACATCCCAGTCATTTTGAAAGAATTAATGTTGCACTAAAGTCTTAATGTACTTTTCTGCATTAATGCTGCCATCAAAGAACTAAAAATGACCTGCTGACACAATCCCATACCATGACAGACTGACTTATAATAAATGTCTGGATGGTCCTTTTTGTCTTTTGCCTGGTGCACAATGGAATACTGCTTCATCTGACCACAGTACACGTTTTCCACTGTGTGATGGCTATCGGAGGCATCTGATGGTATTTAACCTAGGCTTGCACCTTTGGCCTTTTCCCACCTGAAATCCTTCCTAGATTCCTTTAATGATGTTTTTCCTTCCAATATTTCCTTAAAATAGTTTAAAAATATTTCAATCGTTTTCCAAAATCAAACTGGAGATACTCTGGTCAGTCTTGCATCTCAAATGTTTTTAGTGGATGCTGTCTTTGTACCAAATCATGATTACAATCACCTTAAAAATCACATTATTATTTAGGTTTTTACCTCATTACTAACCCCAAATTGCCCCTATGACAAGAAATGGACCAGACAAAACATGAAAATATATTGCATTATCTCTGCAATGGAATCATTGTCAAAGAAAGACACAATTTATATATTATTTTTTAAAATGACTATTATTGTTTTTTCTATTTATTATTTGTATTTTATTTGCATGTTCCATAATAATACCAACTTTTTTCGATTTGGGGTTGTAAAAACATTGACTTTTTTCTCAATACAGTTAACAATCACATACACACACAATTAAACAATAGCAAGTAGAGAATAGGAATGCCAAATAATTTTGCAAAATGTGATTTTAGTTAAAGATATCTAATCAGGAATACAAGCCTGGGCACACAGGTTTGAAACAATAGCACCAACAGAATCCTGGTGAAATTAATCTCCCTTAAACCGTATTAATCCCTGACCTTATTAAATAACCAATGCCTATGCAATCTCACTTACTCACTCTCTCACTCTCTCTCTCTCTCTCTCTCTCTCTCTCTCTCTCACTCTCTCACATTACAATTATTAGATATTCAGTCTGGCTCACCTTTAGGAGCTGTGCTCGAACGTGGGCCTCGACCAGGTGACTTTTGCGCAGGTTGGCCACTCTCCACATCATGCAGAGCTTCCCGTCCCTCATAGCCACCACGGCCACGTCTGAGAACACCAGCGTCTCGTTGCGCTTCTTAGGCTTGGCAATCTTGGCCATTACCGCCCCGATGATAAAAGCGTCGATGATGCAGCCCACAATGCACTGCAAGACGACAGCAAGCACCGCCAGGGGGCAGGCCTCAGTCACACCTCGAAAGCCGTACCCTATAGAAGTCTGCGTCTCTAGTGAAAGGAGGAAGGCTGCCATGAAGCTGTTCACTTCCTGGAAGCAAGGCTCCTCGGGCTCCACTGATACCACAGCAGGTACAGGCTGCTTTGGAGCTAGATAAGAAGACGAAGGAGTCAGGAGCGTGGGTGTAGAATGGGTGCTCGAGAATGATGGCTGGGGGTTTAGGTCCCCATGTGTAACAGCTATGAGCCAGAAAGCGAATCCGAAAAGTAGCCATGAGAACAAGAAAGAGAGGGTGAAGATCAGAAGCATCCAGCGCCAGCGAATGTCCACGCAGGTGGTGAAGAGGTCGGTGAGGTACAGCTGGCCTTTCTTGTTCATGTTCACAAAGGTGATGTTGCAGCGCCCATCTTTGCTCACAAAGCGGCTGCGCTGCCGGTAGTGACACTGGACGTTGAGAGTGGGTGACGAAGAAGGGGATGTGGAGAAGGTCCTCTCAACTTGGTCCCAGTCCACTTCTCTCTTTGCGACAGCATCAAGGACTGGATCATGTCCTCTTCTTCTTATTTCTCCTTCTACCATTCCATTGTCTTGGTTGCAAACATCAGCGTCAGCCTCATTCCACTCAACATGACTCTCTTTTCTTGCATCACCTTGGTGCAGACTGAGAAGTTTGCCATTGCAGTCGGGAGAGGGAAGAGCCCCAGTACCGTCATCATTGTGAGCCAGCTCCATGACTTCCTCCTCATAAAGTGGGGTTTCGACTACCGCACTAAAGCGTCGCTTGACACGTGCCGCTCCCATATTCTTACACTATGAGAATGTATATCTATGTGTGTGTATGTGTGTGTGCGCGCAAATGTCAAGCACTTGTATGCTCATTAGACATGTATTATATGGATCCTGAAAACATACAGATCCATATTCAGCTGGTTCCTTGCTGCAGTAGTCTGTGTTTGCCAGTGGATGAAGTCAGGTTTAAGATGGATTTATAGGCTTGGCAACATTTGGTGAGGGGGTCTACACAAGATATAGTCCTTCTGCATTCCAGAGTCCCAGGAAAGCATTGCTAAATTATGTCAAAGGATTTCTTAATAACAGTATTTTATCCAGCTCACCGGACTGCATTACGAACAACATTTCTAACAGCAATCAGGTGTGACAAACAGATGTTTGTGTGATTACTGCATGAACAGGAGTACAGATTTGTAAAGTCCAAACACAAAAGATATGTCAAACAACGTTTCCCACGTAATGAACTGTGATTCTTCAAGGAAAGAATATGAACAGAACAATGGGAAAGAAGACCCAGGAAAGCACAGAGAAACGAGCAGCTCTATGGCGAAGGCAGGAAAGCAGTGGTGTATGGCAGAGAGGAAAAAAATCTTTGAGCCATGCAGTGGAAACGTGATCAGTCCGGATGAAAATAAAACAATGGCATGCCTGTACAAACCAGTATTTTTCTGTGTGCCTTTTTTTCTTTCCTTTGCGGCATGGACAGACAAGAGAGACAGAATTATGACAAAGCCTTGGATATATAGGTACAACTTTCAAACCTGCCTGAGACACAACAAAACAGCATTTACAGACGGTTTAACACCAAGCAGGACGTTTCTGCTTCTTCTCATTTGACAGGTGTGGTTTATTCAGATCCCTACAGACAACTTAGATACCCATAGTCAAGATGTAGGGAGGCAAAAACAACAAATCACAAAGGATGCACTTTCACTGTGTCATTGAAATGCTGGACCTGATCTGCAGTCCTCCTTCATTTGGTTTCAAGAGAATTCCCATGCACCAGTGCTCTGCCCCAGTTCTTCAAATGTGTCCTTTTGTGTCTTGTGGAGCTCATCAGATGGATTCAAATGTAATCCCAGCGTTCTGAGGGGAAGATAGTTGTTTTAGAAAAAATTGAAGAAATGGAAGGGAATATTGCAGAAAAAATAATCAAGTAATAAAACCAAATGTTAACAATCACAGGCTGTTCTAAGAACTTATTTAGAAACAAAAAAAAATTAGTGCACAGAAGTTATTCTTGTGTCATAAAGAATAGATGCACAATAAATGACAATATTTCATTAAACGTAGAATTATGACATCTGGATTAATAAAGCACAGCTCTCTGCATCACAGGTTGTCTGATATTGCAATTACATTGGTTACCTCGGTTCTCGACCACCTCAGACCTAATCAAACACTATTGATTAGTCAGTACACAGCGATTTGGGTTCGTCCTGACCCCTCAGAGTAGATCTCCGCTATCTTTATTTTTTTTTACATCTACCGTACTATATTCTTATTGCAAATAAGTCTCAATGGGTCCTAAAAAGTTCGTTTGCAGACTGCAGGTCTGTGTTCTGGCACATTCAATTCCTGTTATGTTTTTGATGTTTTCCTCAACTGTAGGTTCATGTAAGTGTTTTAAATATTCATTTGATTATGATTTTAACTTGATTGATATTAATTTGATTATGACTATACTTTCCATATCTCCACTGTGATACAGTATAGACCGCTATACCAAACACTTAATAAACTCATTGTTTATGATGGATTTGTCCAAAAATACTGTGCTTGACATACCGAGGTAACACTGTAGTCTTTAAGTTTTTATTTTCCATTAAAGTCAGTGAGGTTTTATATAAGAACATCTAGTCTTACCAGGAACCTGTGAAAACAGATTTTATGTTCAGTTTTATTTCTGTAGTTCTTCTTACAATGAATAATTGTCTCGAAGCAGCTTTGCAATGTTATTGCTATTATCTTCTACTATCTAAGGATGATCCCAAGCTGAGCAAGTCTAGTGCAAAACAAGGCCAGGCATTCTTAAAATGGGCAAGCTCAGATAAATGGGTGCAACTTGAAATTAAAACTTTAGCAGTGATTCATAGGCCATAAGAATAAAACGTCATTCATGTGTAAAATGTAACCTTTAAATCCACATTCAATTCTGTACACCAAACAAAATGTGTTATGTTTGTACTTTAAAAGCATCAGCTCAGGAAATGGAGCTAAGGTAATGTGGTAACAAATATTTCCTTAAATAAACAATTATATAGGGAATCATCTTCAAATCTTTGATGCTCCCATGCTGTCACGTATACCCTGTGCCTAAGACAGTCAAGAGATTTCCAGTGATATCTTTTATGTTTGTCAAAAGGTTTTGCCTGTTTACAGAAATCACACAATTAACATGATTGACTTATGGGTAAAGAGGATGGAAAAGATACAGCAGGTGATTGTGCTGGCATGTGAGATAAATGATGTCATGCCGCTGAAAATAATCTTCAGGATGACAGAGGGGCAGGGCAGCACAGTGGTTATGGACTACTACTTGTATGGTATGGCTTCATTTACTACCTAGTTGGTTTTACTATAGTAGACTTTATCCAGCTAGGAATGATGATATGTACCTAATAATGATACTGACTCCAATGCTAATTAAATCGCTGATCAAACAGGTATGTGACTCTTTAGCAGAAGTTTTTCTCCATTAGCAACACGCTAGACCAGAAACAGTGCCATGCGACACATTCAAAAAAGATGAGCTGGGGGCAATTTAGGTCTTGTAATGAGATAAAAAAGTGATTTTAAACAGGTCATTATAATCATGATTTGGTGCAAAAGCAGTGACCACAAACAGCTGAAATGAGAAAAGATGGCCAGAGTTTGTCATCAAATGTATGAGAAAACAATTAAGATGTTAAAAGCAGTGTTCTCTAGATACAGATTTGAAGGATTTGCATATTTCTCCCTCTATGGTGTATAATATCATTAAACAGTTTAAGGCATCTAGAGGAATGTCAGTGCATAAACGGCAAGGGCAAAATCCTAAGCTGATCTCCGATCCCTCAAACAGCACTTCAAGAAACGTCATTCAGCTATAGCTGATATAACCACATGGACTAAGAGATTCGTTTTGTAATCCTTATTCCAGCAACACAGTATGGAGTTACATTCACAGATGCCACTTAAAATATTACTGAAGAAAACGAAAAGGACCATCCAAACTATTAATAACTACAAGCCTAAACTCCAGGGTCTGTATGTCATGATATGGGGGTGTGTCAATGTGCTAAGCAAAGGTCATGTACAGTTCTGTGATGGCAGCATTTATGCGGAAATGTACACTGCTTTAGAGCAACATAAGCTGCCTTTATAATGGCATTTTTTCCAGGGACATCCACGCATTTTTCGACGCAATACAAAACAAGGTACATTAGAAAAAGCTGGGACTTAAGTATGCAAAATCTTTCCAAATTGTCTGGAGATCATTTGCTTACTTTTGCTTCTCAAATATTCAGCCTTTTGAAGGTGCTGCTTTTGTACCAAACCATGCTTACAATCACCTGTTGACATTACCCATTGGTAATCACTAATAATGTGTTACTGACGCGAACTGCTGAAAGGATGTTTACAATAGAATGACATGACACTCACCAGAATAAACATGAAATATCTACGGTTCATACTGTCCGCAGTGAAATAAAAATCAAAGTAAATGTAAGGAAGACTGTTTTTTTTTTTTTTTATATATATATACAATTTCCGTATTGCTCCAACAATTTCTTATTACTGATTACTGATCTTTTTAACTAAAATGAATAGATTTAACACTTAAATTTCAATTGGGATTAAAAAAATAAGGCTTCTTGAAAATGCAACAAATAAGTGAAGATTCCGAACTTCATGTCACTAACAGCCTGTAGCCTATAGTCTGACCTTTACACACATTATATGCACATATCCCAGGGCTTTGTTTCCTGTCCATGTCCTGTTTATTCCTGTCTACCAAACCTATTGATCTAACACACACACACACACACACACACACACACACACACACACACACACACACACACACACACACACACACACACACACACCATTGATGTATTCCCATTCAACAAACTTTGATGATCGTGACATCCTGGCCCGAAAATACAATTTAATCAAGTGATAGTTGTATTATTGTATTATTAACTTTATTATTGTATATTAACTTTAGTCACATTTACGCACATCATGTTATGTTGTAAACGCTGCTTATAGTCATGGTTGTTGTCTTTTCTACACTTGTTTTCTTTGTTTGTCCAGTAGTTGGCTGGCATGGGCTAATGTTTTGTAAAAGGTGTGAAGGTCCTTATGCAGACCTGTCATCAAACTCTTGAGTATGTGAAACCCTGATAAGGTCAGAATAGCCTCGGGGCCACAGTGATAGAGATACTATAGTTAGGTCAAGCAAAGTCAGTATACTAAATTAATTCATCAATTTTATTAAATAATCAAATAATTAAGTTAAATCAACATATTGGGGGTTTGCAGCACGATGGCTCGGTGGGTAGCACCACTGCCTTGCAGCAACAAGGTCCCGGGTTCCATCCCAGGGTGGAGTGGTCTGAATCCGTTCCATATGGAGTCTGCATGTCCTCCCTGTGTCTGCATGGGTTTTCTGCGAGTACTCCAGTTTCCTCCCCCAGTCCAGTTCCTGCTCTTGTGCCCAGAGTTGCCGGGTGGGTACCGGCTGGCCCGAGACCGTGTGGATTAATGTGGGTACAGTTCTTTATAGTTAGGCTTGCCTTTATCAGCTACAGTGCCTCGAAAGCTTATGCTGCTTTATTGAGAAGACAGTGAATATATGTCATTAGCAAATCCATCCCATCATGTTATTGACACTTTTCTATCAGTTAGTTACATTTCTTAGGAAATCTATAGCCACAATTAGCTTATTAGGTACACCTACTATTTTCTACACTCATTGTCCATTTTATCAGATTCACTTACCAATCCCCAATACTCTGTACTCTAATGGTCAGGATAACCCACAGAACCACCAGAGATCACATACTAGTTGGGCGGTGGATCATTCTTAGCACTGCTGGTGTGGTGTGTTACTGTGCGTTGGGCTGGTAACAGTGTATCAGACACCTCAGTGCTGCTAGAGTTTTACACAACCTCAGTGTCACTGCTGAACCGAAACTAGTACAACTACCAAAAAGGACCAGCCACCAGCATCCTGTAAGCAATGATGAAGGATTAGCGACTAACACTAACCGTAGAACAACAAATGAGCTATTGTCTCTGACTTTACATTTACAAGGTGGAGCAATATGGTAGATGCGTCTACTAGAGTGATCACAGTGGTTAAAAACTCCAGCAGCACTGCTGTGTCTGATCAATTCTTACCAGCACAACACACACTAACACACCAGCAGCACATCAGTGTCACTGCAGTGATGAGAATGAGAATGTCTGAGTGGCTGATCTATGGTGGTTCTGTGGAGGTCCTGATCATTAGAGAGCAAAGTAATTAAGACTAACAAAGTATGTAGAGAAACAAATGGATTACAGTCGGTAATTATAGAACTACAAAGTACATCTACATGGTAAGTGGAACTGATCAAATGGACAGTGAGTATAGAAACATGTGGTAAATTGTATTTTGTCCTCATTATAATGCCTCCTTACTGAGCAGGAGACCAAACTTCCAACAGCCTCCAGGCAGGTTCGTTACAGCTCAAGCTATTTTAAACATTTCGTTATTGCCCTAACAGCCTAAATGGTTGTTGTCAGGCATGTAGCTATTTTATAGCTCTTGCCAGACTTCATAGGTCTTATTGTAGTTCATTTCATTTGTACATTCTTTAAGATTCAACCTTTGGGTTACCTCATAGTTACATCAGTGAAACGTGAAGTCATGGATAACTGCCAAGAGTTCCCAAACACTCAATTGAAGCTAAAAAAAACTTCAAATACATTTTATTTAAGAGAGTGAGTGCCAGTAATTGACATATTTTTTTTAATTCTGGCAGCATCGTAAATAGTGGTGGAGCCATTGGATATAACTGCCACCTCACAGCTCCAGAGACTCAGGTTTCAGTCCTGGTTTCGACCACTGCCTGTGTGGATGTATTCTTGGGTATGAAAATGAATAACTAATTTCCTAATGTAAAAATTTGATTTCTCTGGGTGGCACTGTTACCTCACAGCAAGAAGGTTCAGGGTTCCCCATGTCAGTGTGGGTTTACTCCATGTTCCCCCAACACACTCCAAATATGTGGTTTAGTTCAATTAATTATGCTACAGTGGCCCAAGTCTGACCCAAGTTGGCACCATGTCTAATGTTGTTGTTGTTCCGGTCTTGCACCCTGTGCTGCAGCCTTGTCCAGAATTAAGCAAACAAGATATTGAATTACTTTTCTCAATTTTTGCTATAAGATTAAATGAATTAATAATAAATACATATTTTTTTGCCAGAGCTATCAATCGTTTGAGTTATCTGATTGTTCACAACATTTTCGACAAGAATTGCTATACTGTGATAGGATTTTGTCAACAAATGTAATAATACAATGCCACTGCAGTGTTTTTTTACACTTTCAATACGTTTGTATTATTTGGTCATTGTCAGCTGTTATGTGTGTAGATTAACTCTGAATATGATTTCAATGTCATTCATTTAAGCCAGATAAAATCCCCATTCCCATGATCTTTCTCATTCTCGGTTCCACCTCTTCAGCTCAGAAACATGGAAAAAGTAATGAGAATTGCAATACCTAGAAGCACAAAAGCCCACAAGCTGTTTCATTATGTTTTCACATGATTAGCAAATCTGATCCATCCAAGCAATCGCTCAAAATGCTACAATTGATCAGCTTCCTCCTGCTTGTGTATTATTATTTACAGATTTTTAAAAACATTTAAACGCCTCATGCGTTCGGGTAAAAGAACCCCGATAGACCATCACATAACATACACTAAATTGGTTGTGGAACACTCAGCATGGCAGTGAGATTCTTCAGTGTGGGTCTTCAATTGTATATATCTTAATTTGAATTAATTACAATAACAATACAAATTGCTTAAATTGCTTTCAGATATTATTTTAGGGATTGCCTAAAATATAGGCTGTTCTGACCCAGTTGTTGGGATGTGTTGAGAGCAGGGGCTCTGTTGGGGCATACACACAGATGGCCCAGAATCCACCACTACAGAGGATTGTCTGATCCAATGAAAAGCATAACCTCCCACAGTTTCATTGTCCATCAGGTGGACACAGGTGGAACGTTCTCTACACACCCCTATCTTTGCTCGACCATTTCCTGGTGCATAGCAAAAGGAAATTTGTTGTCACTGTGTCCATCACGTGCTCATTACGTTGTGGTTATCTCATGAACAGGAAAGCCTGATTACTATAGACTGGAGTCCTATCGTCTTTAGTAATTCATTTTGTTTGGGAACTGATGACGGTCCAGGTTTGAATCCAGAGGGTTCGTGGTGAGCGTTTCAGTCCTGTTATGGTGTGGAGTGACACACTGCCCCAGCTTCTGGTATGATCACCTAGGGAGCCACTGCATACAACAGTCAGTCAACCCTAGCAGTAATAAAAGGGACACTAACAACTTAGTGACATGTGCAGGACATCCTGCGGCCACGTGCTGGCCACAGGTGTTCCAACTGGCATTATTTAGCAAGATCATGCTCACTTATACACTGCAAGGTTTTTCCAGGAATGTCTGTGCCAGACTGGAACACTTTCTTGGCCTGGCCGGTTGCCGATCGAGCATTTATGGGACCAGCTGGGATGCCAGTTTCGGCAACCTACTAGCGTGGAGAATCTACAGGTGCAGCTGCAACATCTGTGAGCAAATGTGTCACAAAGCAGTCAAAGATATCTCACCAAGACATGCACTACCCTTTGTGGCAAAACCCAGTGACTATTCAGACCACATCTTTAATCACTTATATATCTGCCCAAGGTATAACTGAATGCCGAGTTTTGCAGCAATCAGACATTTCTATTTGGGTGCATTATTTATTTATTCTTTTCAGTCAATAAGTGGCCTTTTTTAAATGCAATTGACAGCATAAACGGTCATTTCCAGACAACAAAACGTTACTCTTTTCAAGTGGCTGACATCTATCCCTTTGTCGGTCTTTGTTTCTGTGGTTACAATATATACAAGTGTAACCTTCAAATAAGTTGTTATAGAAATCATAGGCTGTTTCGTCAATGACGGTATTGTTATTGGACGATAATTGATTGTTCCAAAATAAGCAGAAGTTATAAAGATATGAACAAAATAATTACATTCTGTTTACGTTATTATAAAACACATTGCAATTGTTTTAATTGATTGAACACTTAAAAAATAATTTTATTGAAGCAGAGAAGCTGGGTCAAAGTATCAAATAATTTCTATTTTTTTAGATGTGGAAATCATAATGATTTTTGGAGCATACGTTTTTGATGTAATACATGACAATACTTAACCCATAAAGTATACAAGTCTAACATGAATTTATAACCTCTAAATGAATACTCACCAATCAAAAAAGTCAAAAATCTCAGTTGATGGCAAACAAATTTTTTTCCTATTTCCAACTTACAATGTATAATCAAAGAAACAGTGGGTTAAGGGTCATGTTTGATGGCACAACAACACATCCTGGCAGTGCTAGTGCTACCATAATCCAGTACCTTAACTGCTGAACCACCACAAAGGGTCTCATCTTAAACAATATGGCCACCGAGCTTTAAATAACAAAAAAAACCCCATCTCAACCGCCATTAGATTTTTTGTTTTATATTGTAAATACTGCAATATTGTTAATACTAATTTGTATCTTTCACTGTTTTCCTTGCTAAAGCAATGGTGTGTCTAATCTAATGGTGGCCAACTACTATATAACTATACACGGTATAGTTCGGTGTAACGATGATATATCGTAAAGGTGTGAAAGTTGTCACTAGATTACAAAGTCAAAGTCAAATGTATTTATATATGGCCTTTTACAATGGAGCATTGTCTCAAAGCAGCTTTACAATCTTATATTGTCTTAAAAGGCCAATCCCAAATTGAGCAAGCCTGGGGCGACAGTGGAGAGGAAAAACACCCTGAATAAAAGAAGGAAGAATTCAAATTGTATTGTATTATTTTGTTAATTTCACTATTCTTAATACTATTCTTTTACTATACTATTTAATATATTTTTAAGTATTTACTTAATTAACATCTAAGCCACTCATTGAGGACGGGTCCCATTTTGAGTCTTGGTCCTCCCAAGGTTTCTTCCTTCTACTTTCAGGAAGTTTTTCCTGTCCACTGTCGCCCTAGGCTTGCTCAATGCGTAAATGGGCTTTTAAGATAATATAAGATTGCAAAGCTGCTTTGAGAAAATGCTCCGTTGTAAAAAGCGCTATATAAATTAATTTGACTTGCCTTGACTTGACCCATCTTCCTTAAATAGGAACAACGAGTTTAAGACAGCGCAGTAGGTCCAACATACGCTGCAATTCACCGTACGTTTTGAGCAACCCAGATTCTGCCATGCAAGTCAATACAATCATCACTCTGTGTGCGCCACAGACCTCAGCTACCACAGTGTTCTCGCGTATCAATAAGTTAACACAGCCTTTCTCTTTCTGGCAGTCTACCTTTGTTTTGTTTTTGTTTTTTCGTTTCTAGCTGTGCCCGAATAAAACCTCAGGGCAGCAATATTATTGGTTCTCTCTTACTTTTTTAACACTAGCTAACTACAGAACCGTCACTCGTTTTTTTCATATGTGATAATAATAAGGGTACATTCATTTGTTTGTGCATTTGCTTTCAATCCTTCTCTGAACTCACAAAAAATGGGGTGATATTTCACAATTAAATATCCAAAATTGAAATACCCATCAATTTTGTGAGCCGTATATTTGGGAGATACATGGTTTCAATATTTATAGTGTCTGTGAGTACTTTCTAAATATAATAGTAAACTGAAATGTGGGTCGCATGAGTGATTCAAACCAGCAGACCGACAGGAGCTAGTCACACGTCTGGTGAAGTGTGGATGTGATAAAATAGTTATCAAGATCTAAAAATACGCGTACCAAAATCTACTTGTTAAAGTATTGGCTGGTATGGACCTTAGGCTTAAGACTGTGGCCTACAGTGTCCATGAGAAAGGTACAAAAAGCTCTTTTTGTTATTTCTGTTTGTATTTTTTTTTTGGCCTGACTGACAACTGCTGTGCAGTCAAACCAAATTGGGATACTATTATTCTATTTTATTGCGTTACACTTTATTCTAACCCGCAATATACTCTTTTTCTCTAGCCTCTTTATCTCGAACTGCTACAAAGATGGCTTATTCGTGTAATAACTTGCTGTCATTAACTGTAACAAGACATGATCAATGAAGTGGTAAAGTGTAAACTGAAGTAATGCAGTTTCCACTGGACACGGATGAAAACACTCACAAGCACTGGCATAAATATTGTGATGATGGCGGAGCTGCCAGTCCGTCGGCCTGAAAGCATACATAATTCATTAAGCTATGGATTTTAGTAACAAACTGGTTTACCACAGGGAACCACATAGAAGTTAACAGATCTAGTGCATCAGGACTTATTGCAACACAACACCACAAACAGTTCTTATATTATATTTGTAAATTTAATAACAGTTCTTCTGTAATCACAAGAGGGTTCTGAGCATTCAACGGTACTCTGCATTACACTGACGTCAAAAAGTCATCTTAATATAAAAGTACTCCAACGTTCTAATCACGTCACGAATCAAACACCAGATTTACACTGAAGAACCGATAAAGATTATTGCAAAATAAAAAGAACTGGTGCTAATTTTGAGAAAATATTTCGGAATTATTAAGTTTCACATCGCTTTACCTCTAATATCAATATTTCCCATTCACCCAAGGATTCACCAAATCCTATAGCTAAGCAGTAATGAATATTAACATTAACACTCATGGTCTGCGATGTGTGTTTAATACGTCTCCATTTATTTCATTTGTTATAATTCTTCTAACAACATATACATATCAATAGTTATCTTATGATATCTATATTTGGCTGTGAAACATATGAAAAGATTAAACTTTTTTTTTTACTAGGTACCAAAATGAATGAATAAGCCCTATAAAAATATTTGGCACCTCAATTGTTTGGGATTTCAAGGCAGAGAAATGAAGATGACACTCACCATCACAGTGCTGTGCAAATGCATCCTGATTAAATCCAGTATTGGGAGATGTGTGAGGATGCATTTTGTCCCACAGTTTTCCAGCATGAGACTGACAGCAACAGCACAGTCTCTCTCTCTCTCTCTCTCTCTCTCTCTCTCTCTCTCTCTCTCTCTCTCTCTCTCTCTCTCTCTCTCTCTCTC
>JAUZST010064184.1:0-22743 GCA_034779995.1 Parotocinclus haroldoi | reverse complement strand
CTTAGCCTTTTGTTAAAACACAAGTTTTCAATAAACCACATTTTACATTTTAATGTAAGTGTATTTACATTACTCAGCTTACATTATCAATAGTTCAATTTTCCAATGTGATCATTAATCTCAAACAGAAATGTTGAGAAGACTGAGCTTCTAAAAGAACTAGAGGGCAATCATGTTTTTTCTGCCTCAATCTACTAATGTCAATAAAACGTGGAAGAATAGTTCAGTGGACAGGGTCCTGTGTAAACAGTTCAATTGAAATGAAGCCTGTGAGGTTGGGTATGGTATTGGTATAGAAAGTTTAACTCAAATCGATGTGCAAGTATATGAAAGGTGGTTAAAACCACCATTGAAAAATCTTAAATATGATATAATATTGAAGCGGTTCAAATATAGCATATCCATTAAAAAAATGTATAGTATATACATTTAAAAGAAAAGACCCTGGTTATAACATATTATATATTATATTCCTTAAGCTTTTTTCATTGTGCATCCAATTAGAGTAGACTGGAAATTTTGCTGACCACAAGGTAACGTGATCGTTATGTAGTTTAGTGAGCTGAATCCAAAATCACATTAGTTTCCTCCGGTCACATCTGTTTTTTTTTTTCCAGGAAAAGCTGTCTACGCAAACTCTTATAGCAATCACATAACATTAAGATTTAGAAAAGCTAATTATAAAAAATACTTAATGCACAGACAGACAAGCTGATTATGCAAATCATTAGATGCAATCAGTATAACTAATAGGAAGACTTATTACACAGTTGTTGATGTCGCAACTGATGGTCGTTCAAGAGGCTTCGAAGTTGCAGCAAATTGAACTCTGCTAAATCTGTTTCATGCACGGTGCTGGAATTATCCAGATATATTCTGTTACATTTGTGGTTGTTTTACATCACCCAGACAAAGAAAAAATATATCTGACTTTGTAGAAAAACTTATCATGCATATTTTATGGCTAAACTGGGTGACCAGGGCAAACCTTGGGCACCACATAAAGTGTGCATGATGTGTTGAAAACCTGAGACAGTGCACCAAAGGTCAGAGAAAAAGTTCTAAAAGTTCAGCTTTTGAGTTCTCATGTTGCAGTGAGAGCCTCAAAACCATGTTAATGGTAAAACTACTACTTCTGCATGGTAATTATTACGGGAACACAAAGACTAAATCTGCCATGCAGTACCCAAATCTAAAGGCTACAAAAGTCCCTATACCTATCCTAAGTACTTTGGAAAGTTCAGATGACAATAGATTCCAATTTTTCTAAAGACTCAGACGATTATGATTTTGTGGCCTCAGAGATCAAGTCCATAATGTGACATCATAACAGAGTGGAAGATCTATAATTCCATATAGATGAAGAGCTTGTATACTGCATCAGCGTCAAAAGACTTATTGAGTCAATGTAATGAATATAAACTACATATTAATATGTATACAAATATGAACTACATATTAATCCTCAAAAAGTGTTGCTCCCCCTTTGCATATAAATTCAAATTTTTAAACAGTTTGTTAGGGCTTTGGGTCAAAGAGAACACTTTCACCAAGACATTAAGAGCATGAAACATAGATATCAAGGCAGATGGAACACAAACATGCTGGCAGACTACTGGTGGCGTTTATAGCATGATAACCCTATTCCAGAGTATCCAAAAACAGAAGATAAATAAATAAATAAAGAATAATTCCAATGTACATAACTATCACTCTCCTGGTTAGACATTTTTTGCATGAAACAAGTATAATACGTGCTATTGCTACTTCAGAACTTCTTATTACCCTTGATATTCAACTCTGTGATCTTTAAACAAACATTTCTAATTTGTGAAAATTAGAATGGACCTATTGCATATTATTGTTTTCATAATTTGACTTACATAATAGCACCTTACATTTTTGTAAAATCAGCAAAAATAATTAGGTCAGCAGAAAACTTTTATTCAAATGTAGACCAGTGTAATGTTTTGAATCCTCTAAATATCTGTGTTTGTTTCTTTACTCAGCAGAATCAGTAAGAAAGCAGAATTAGTATTCAGGTCTCCCGTGTAAAGATCCTGTCATTTGGCTTTAAAGCAGAGGCAGAGCCATTATGTGTGGCATAAAATGTAGAGCTGTGTGAATAGTCTGAGCTGAAAAGGACACAATGAGTTGCCTGGACTGTGAAATGTGTGTGTGTGTGTGTGTGTGTGTGTGTGTGTGTGTGCGTGTGTGCCTTGTCTTGCTATACTTGTGAGGACCAAATGTCATATTTGAACTGTTTTTCTGTTGTGTTTTCTTGTTTTACAGTGTATAAAAAGCATTAGTCTTGCTTTAGGTTACTGTGGCTGGAGGTTCGGTGTAGGTGTAGCATTAGTTTATTATAAGCTGTAGCCCTCTGTTGTCATTCATGTCAATGGAAAGTCCTTAAAATGACAGCAAGGCACACATATTGTGTGTGTGTGTGTGTGTGTGTGTGTGTGTGTCTGTGTGTCTGTGTGTCTGTGTGTGTGTGTCTGTGTGTCTCAGGGGAGGTGTGTGTGTGTGTATGTGTGTGTGGTTGTGGTGGTGGGAGGATAGAAAATAAGGAGGATGTTTACCACAAACCTTCCCTTGTCGATCAAGGGACAAAATGTATTTAAATTTGTGCTGTAGTTGCATTGCTTTTTTTTTGCTTCAAATGTATGTTATGATTGAATTGATTAATTAAATATAAGCTTTAAAATTAACTCTGAAGAACTGAATTGTGTTTAATTTTAGTGAGTTGTGATGCTGTCTTAACATTTGTTTTAGCAATGGCATAATGACCATATATAGTTATTTTCCAGTCTCTTTATTAGAATACACCCTGAAAATAAAGGGACTGTATAAGCAGTTTTTTTTAAAAGCTGCTATAGGCTACAGTCAAGTAGCCAAGCATAAAGCAATGCGGCAATATTGCCTGTTCAGTATTGTTCAAATTTTGTGGTGAGCAACAACAGATTGCTTTCCCTCAAGTCAAATCTCATGCTTTTTCAGATGTATTTATTAGATTTATTTCAAGGCTCTGACTTGTGAGTTTAGTGTCGTCATCTGCAGCTGTCTAGAAAATAGCTGCAGATTTTCTTCAAGACTGTGGGTGTGCTTGGCAGGATTTTTTTCCCCTTAAGTTCTTGCTCACTGACACCAGGCCCCTCTCTAGAAAACATCCTACAACATAAAGCTGACTCCATACTCACATCAGGTATAAATTAAGTGTTGTTGTGTGGTCAGTTTTCTTCAATCATAGTTCTTTGATTTAAAAAAAGTTAATGCTGGCATGACATCACAATTGCAAACAGGGCTATGTCTGGGGAGACTTCTATTTTCACACTCGGGCTAGTTTTGTGTAAGACTTGTGAGATAATAGTCACATGCACAGACCAACCAATCTGTCCTTCAACATTTCCACTGGTCTCTTGGTAGCGTTTGTAATCTGTAACCTCCTGACTCAGTGAATTAGACAGATCAGCTACTACTAGTAGTGCAGTCCTCAAGGAACACCCATTTCCCTTCTAAAGTAATCAAAACCGGTACAGCTTATGTAAAATGGGGGACCAATTAGCCCAGTGTGATCATGAAAATCATTGACCGTTTCTGAGCAGAAGTTATAATAGTTACCCTAAAGGTGTTAATCACTTTTCCAAACTAGATATCCAACTCCACACAGGCAGCAGCTCTGCATGGATTTGAAACTGGGGCTCTGGAGCCGTGAGGTGAAGGCATCAACCATATCACCACGATGCCACCCACCAGATACATTCATGTATACATTTAATTATTTCCTTTAATTTATTTGCTAGTGTATATTATGACAAAAGTAATCATTCTGACAGGGTATGATGTTTTTACAGGCCCTGTACACTTAAAAAATACATTTTGCTTGGTCATTAGCAATCAAAGATATGTTCAAACCATCCAGCACTTAGATCCTGGTTGGAAAGCATGAATACATCCTGTACAGAAGCCAGTGCATTACAAAGTATCACACACTTTCATATTGCTTATTCAGATATTTATATATACAATTACACATAATATTCACAAGCTTAATAAGTTCAGCTTTACTGTATACTTGCCACACTTGTAATAGATCGTATCAGCACTTGAAGACGTATGACTTTACGTTGCTTATTTGTAAAAAGGTTTAAATGGCTTTCGTGGGTGTAGGTGCCTGTCCTATTGTGAATCGTACAACTTTGTCTGTTCCCTGTGTTCTCTCTCACCTGTAACTATTTAAGCTGCTTCACATTCATTTGTTCAGTCGCTGTTTCATCTGGCTGTGTTGTTCATAATGCTGTCGATCAAACAATAGCATCAGTCGTAAATCAGAATTTGTGTTTGCATGCAGTTTCTTGCGAAAATAACCTTTATATGTACATTTCAGTAGGGTAAAAAGAATGCGTGACTATTGTAATGCCAACATCCATTTAGGTTAATGATCTGTTTCACAGAACATAACGTGATCATATTTGTATATGAATAAGCATTTAAAATTGGAATCTGCCCTAATTATCAAGTAAAATATGGTAATTGGAGTTAGCATCTAGGTAGCATCATACTGAAAGCTCTATGCAGTGTTCTTGTTTACAAGATCAAGTTCTTGCTATTTCCTATTCTAATTCTTTATGATTTTAAGACCTCAGGCCATGGGTATTATCGGATGGACATTTAACGGTGTTAAATGTATACTCATGTACAGACGTTTCCAAAAGTTTGCAGAATGGCACAAATTTTGGTTTTCACAAAGTTTTCCACACATTTTAGACTTTAAAATATTTTATTTGACTAAAATAGAATTTTATAATAGATACGTGGTACAGTATATAATACAAAACCATTTAATATGCACTAAATTCACACGTTGCGCTGTAAGTGTCAAAGCCGTTCAGACTTTTATTTTAAAAATTCTCTCCTGGCCGCTAAGCAGCTGATCGTTAGAGGTTGTGACGCGTGTAGGTTTGGCGTTAGCGCGGTTTAGTTACAGGAGGCCTCGCACACGTGTTTGCTTTATTTCCTTTACTTCCTAGCTTAGCGTTTTTAGATCTGAACTTGATTGCAGTTACTTAAATATGACATTTAAACTGTTTAGTTTGTACAAAGTCCAGGAATTCCAACACGAATAACTCGCCATATGAGAAGCGACAGGCGGTCACCGGTCGGACATGTCCCGGCATGTTTCTTTAGGCACCTAACCGGCTCTTCTGCTCTGCCACATGGATTATACATTTCCGCACCAGAACTTCCCTCGCTTTTATCAGGATGGACCGCCGAATCTGGATCTAAAGCATGATTATGGTGGCTGGGGTTCGTATCAACAGCTGCTGGAAATCACCAACGAGAGCGCTCAGGTGAACTTGTGCAGGATTTCACTGCTTTGACGTCCTGGATTTACAACGTTTGAAATAGTTTTGGGCGATCGGCTGCTCGGTTATTAATTTTAACGGACGATTTGTTCTGCCAATCCTTGCAAAATTCAATACATGCTTATATATGGTTTCATTTGGAGATCTGTGTTATTCTGATGCATCTTGTTAATTAATTTGGAGTTTGAAGTGAAAGGTGATACAGTCGTGTCAGATTAACGTTCTTTTAATATGTAAATCAAGATGCTAAATAGCCTTCTAAAATGCTTTGTGAGATCAAAAATGTTCAGTGTGTTTCTTATTTTATTTATGCATTTGATTGAGAGAAATAATTTGGCGTTGGAATAGTGAAAGGTTGGTTTAACCAGTGCCCTACAGGCAGCTTCCGCATTCCCTAGTATTCAAACCTTACTTTTAGTTATGTGAGGGTAAGATAAAGACCTGTTTATTGCAGGAGCAGGTAGTTCCATTTCTGCATGCTCTCATCATGTTTCTTCTAGTGCTAAATGGTGCAACAACACCATCATTTCTTATACTTGACTGAACTGCATGAAACAGAAATGTTACTCAAGAGCCACAGATTTTGTATACAGGTATGCACTGCTTAATACCCATCCAATCAAATTCAACGTTTGCTTTAATGGCCAAGGTCTTAAAAATTATAATGGGTGTTGCACTTGTAAACAGCTTAATACCTCACCAGCTTGTCACCTGCGGGTGCTCAAGCAAGGATGGGAGGTTTCTGTTCAATTGAAAAGCTCACTGCTTTACCTGTTGTCTGCTCACTTGCTTATGAGCTCACATTTGTATGAACTTATGTATATATTTGTATATATGACTTCAGGCTGTTTATTTGTAACCAGCTGTAAATGGTAAAGTATATAAGTATATGTGCCTGTCCTATTGTAAGTAGTATCCCCTCACTACCTGTGTTCTTTCTGGCCCATCACTGCATCTATTTATGTCTTCGTTTGTTTGTAATACTATCAAGCAAAGTATCAAACCCACCATACAAAGTGTTTTCGGCTTTTCCTTAGACCGGGTTGTATCAGTATATTATTATATTTTCTATAATTATAGTGAAATACCATGAATACAAAATGTCAGTGTTGGGGATGCTGTATGGTTCCGCTCGTGTTTGCAGTGGTATCTTATGGTTTGTATGCAGTCTTTTTTTAGCAAAATATCTGTTTATATTTACATTATAGTTTCGTAAAAAGACAGTGCCTATGGTAATGCCTGATCGGCGTCAATTTCAGTCAGCGTTTCACTCAACATAATGCGGTAATTAAACAGTGAATGCCTGTTTTATAAAATTGGCACAAGACAATTCATCAGAGTTTGAATGTAGTGGAAATCCTTGCTACACAGGTTTTTACAAGGATCACATGACTGTGCTTGCATGGCTCTGCCTGTTCTTTTTAATGTGCAGTCCACAACCTAGCCTTGTTCCTCTTAATTTAAATGTAAATTGATATTATGCATAATGTTTTGGTCGTTTGAGCTGCAGAAGCTACATATTGCAATGCAAGTACAATATTATTACCATGACAAATGTGCAAAAGTATTCAGACAGTACTAAAATACAACAGCTAATGTGCTGCGGTGCTGAGTGTGTCTCCTGTATTGAATTGCTTCTCAGGGTGATGCAGAAAGACAAACTCCGTTTAAGTTTCAGTCCCAGCATAAGGCTGAGGGGGAAGTTTGGATTCCTACTGAACCCATTGCGACACCATTTCTGCCTCCAAATAAAGGTAAACCCTAGCCCCCACACAGACAAAGGTGCTGCAGTTGCTTTCATTTCGATCTAGTAGGCACGTTTGTGGGTTATGGTAGTAAATGTAGTAAACTATATATGATGTACAGCAGAGGATGACATTGTTTAGTTTGCCACATTTTAGTACTTAAACCCAAATTAGTCAAAATTGCTGTAGTTGAAGCTTTTAATGGTAACAGCAAGTAATTGGTCAGACGATTAGAAACAACAAATAAAATGTTTATTAACACCGTTTCTATATTTTGTTGCTTTGTTCTTGGTTCATATTAGTATAAAAAGCCAACATCCAAGATTCATGATGAAATGTTGTGATTTATAACAATACCTTGACCACTATGCCACCATAGTTGATATCATGATCCAGTGTAAAAAAAAAAAAAAAAAATCAAGCTGTTTTTACGATTGTTGCCCACTTCAAGATTTGTGCAAATACATGCAAAAAAGATCATCCAAAATAATCCACTAGTTTAATACAAAATCTCAAAATGAAAAATCGTAAATGGTTCATTTCAGTGCCCTGCCCTAACCCTAGAGACATAAAACTTGAGCTTACCAACATTTGATGGTGCCAGACATGGAGATACCAGACAATACCATGCTGCAATTATTTTCATGAGGTTTTTATTTGCGGTGTACAAGGACAAACTTAATTTTTTTTATATATATATATATATATATATATATATATATATGCATACATACGTGTGTATATAACTTGAGATACTTGAGATAATTTTCTCAAACAGGACATTAATTTATTATAGTCTGTTAAATAGCTTATTTCTGAGCTGCTTGCTAGCCCTAGCAAGCTAAGGTCTCGAAAGTTTGTGACAATGCTGAATTTTGTGGGCCTGTGGTGGCCTAGTGGTTAAGACACTGTTCGAATCCCACCTCTGCCACAGTTGGGTCCCTGAGTAAGGCCCTTAACCCACAATAGCTTGGATTGTAAAACTGTATTAATTATAAGTTGCTATGAATAAGGGTAATGCTAGTTGCCATAAATGTTCTAGACTGACTGCTCTTGTTCGTAGCGGGAGAGTGGTTCAGGTAGTGATTGAGATCATAAAATACCCCATACATTGCAGCAGGAGTTCAAATATCAGAGTTGGACTGTTGCTGGTTTATCTTTAAACACATCATGTTTTGAACTTTCACCTTCCTAAATCTCCTCTGAATTTTATAAGCTACTTATATGCTCATAAGGTTCGTCCATGGCATGTTTAATATGAGCAACTTTTGTATGTCCACTAAGGCACTAGAGTCTTCTCAGGTGCCTTTGTCAGTCCAGATGACTTCCCTGACCAGGTAATGGCTCTAACCATGTGGAATTATTGTTTGTTGTTGGTGGATCAAAATAGTAAAAATGTATCTTGCATGTAGATGCAGTATTTCCACGTACACCACTGCATGGATTCATTTTCTACCATGGGTGAGCTGCTTGGAGAACACTTCAGTTTTGGCAAAACGACCAAAAAGGTATGTTTCTCTATGTTAACAAAGTTTGACCCGTGTTGTAATGTTGTATACACTTGTTTATTGCTTTCTTTTTGTTTTCCTAGAACATCGTCCGGATGGGCAAATTGAATGACTTTCTAAACAACTTAAATTATAAGAAGTAAGAAAGGAATCAATTTACCTGTCAGAGTTTACAAAATTATGGTTACTGTAGTTTGTGTAATGTTTATTAATGAGATTATAATATAGATTTGTGGTAGGATTGTTATACAGTTGTTACAGTGTTTGTGTGCATTACATTCTGTCAAACGTTGACCAGACTTAGATAGTTTAGACGCAATAGTGTAGCTATTTTCACGGTGTTTTATTTATAACTATAATAATATTAATGAATACATTGAGTACTGTACATTGCAATGCAGTCATTCTTTTCTTTGTGCGTTTTATAAAATTTGGAACGCGTGCTGATAACAAAAACGAATGTAACTTAGTTTTTCCCCTTTAAGACTAGGATTCTCTCCTGTCTCCATGTGTTCCAGATGTTTATCATTCAGAAAATAGATGTTTGTCAGATTGATGTCTTTTTATATTTCTAAAGACTTGTAAAGCATAGAAATGTTGATTGGCTGGACGATAAACGGTGCATATCTGTACTGTCGTTTCTATATTTGCTATCTTTTTGTGGCGCTTTAGTTTCTTTTTTTTTCCTTTGGCAGGTGTGAGCATGGGCATTACTCAAAACGTGCGAGTCGCTATCACCACCTGCTGTCCGACGTCCTTCCTGATATTCCGTCTTCTCTGTTAACGAACCTCCTGTATGAAGAGCTGGACTATCAGAGGAACCTGCAACACTTCCAGCCTGCTGCTGCTGGAGGCGTCCTAGGTTACTTTCCAATGCAGAACCAGAGAGAGCTATGTCTGGTTTATCCCAGTGCAGAAGCACTTGACGTCATCAGTATCCTTGATCTCCATGACTTAGCTAGTTAAGAGTGTGATTTTAAAAATGATGTAATGGCAATGTTAATGATAAAGGTTGAGGTTTTATAGTTAAAAGAAGGTCTCAAAAGTAAGGAAACGCTCATTATATTGAAACAGTTTGCCAAATGGTTAGACAATTTGGCTATTCATCACTGCACTGCCTTTAGGTGAGCATCAAATGCTAGAGGGATCAGTGTTTCTTTTCGACGACCTCACCATTCACAAAATAAATTGGTTCATTACTAAACAACATAGGAAATACTGAAAGGAAACACTAGGAGTTCTGTGAAGTTGGTGTCGTCCATACTTTGTTCTGTGGGTGGCGTTGGTTGAAATCTTCCACAATGGCGCACATGCTTTGCTCACCAGAATGAGGTCTAGCTCAGGTCTTTCTGCTGGATCCAGCGCCATTTTTCCAATCAGTTGTACAGAAGATAAATCAATGTTTGAACAAGAGAAGAAATAAGTACATGACCATGAAGCCAGATGGCACCATTCAAAATGGCAGCCATGTTTGTGTCATGGCCTAGCAGGTTTCTTGTTTAAAACTGGATCACCAACTAGAACTGTTAATTTTATATAGATTTTCTTGCTTTTGGAAGACCCTGTACATTTACTGTTTTTGGATGATGCAGCCAGTAAAAAAAATCTTAGATTGTATTGTAGGTTAGATTGTAATCGAATTGGTTCAGTTGGTCGGCTGTAGGTCAAGATTGGCAGATTTCTGGTGTAAATATTAAACTGATGACTTCTCAGCAGAGTGAGCCTCTATGATATACCCTCACTCTTGTATGTGTGCTCCTACATGCAAAAAGTAGGATGAACATCATATAAAATCAGTTCAAACCAGAAAGAATTTGGCTGGTCAAATCTTTTGTTTTGAATGGCTTTCGTGATTTCCAAAAATCTCCTAAATGTGAAATACTCAGCAGGTTAAGACTCATCGACTCTTCTCTGCCGGCAAAAATGAGGGAGTACACCCCTCACATTTTTGTAATTATTTTATAATAGTTTTTCAATGGACAACACTAAAGATATAACTCTGATGCAATGTAAAATAGCCAGTTTGTGTAACAGTGTTTAGACAGCGATTTAGACATTAATGGCTGTGTTATTTTGAGGGTTTACCAGTTGCGCTGGTATGATTGGATCAGACGATAGCAACGCTGCTGGAGGAGTTCAGCAATGTGTTCAAGGAGGTGTATATAAATAAAGCTAACTAGTTAGACTAATTTCATTAATTCGTCTGTCTTAAGTAAGTTATGCAAGAGTGCATTGGCAGTACTGCATCACAGCAGGAATCTGTTAATCCAAGGTGGAAGAAAAATGTCAGTGGAAAAATCCCTCAAACTAGAAGAACCAGACTTGAATACAAAGCTTACCTGTCCCTTTTTTTAAATTCAGAGTTAACGTCAACCTTCCAAGTACTTAACTGTAGTTCCTCAGACTTCCACAGTGTGGAGCTGGAGATCAATGATTGTATGCGTCCCACTCTGAAGACGGTTAAAAAGCCACTGGTGTGGAACCTAAATGGAACCATCAAGCAGGTCAGCGTGGCCCGAGTAGATGAGGAAGGTAAGCCTGAGAAAAATGACAGTGTTATACAGGTCACCCATTTAATGTTTCATTATTATTGAGCTTAAGTCCTTGGACTATATGTTGATGTTTTTTTTTTTTTTTTTTTTTTTTTTTTTTTTTTTTTTTTTTTTTTTTTAAATTTGGTGCAGCTTATGTAGGGCTTCGTTCAGACTATTACTGTGCATCATGGGCAATGACAGATGGAAATCATCCTCAGCCTTTAGAGGTGGTGCAACTAAAGGAGTGTTCAACATGCATCAATGTCAGGTACGTTTACTTTATAGTCAAAGAGAAACAACTCACAAACTGCAGGACATGTTTCACAATGAATATGAAGCATTTAAAAAAAGCATTTGAGTTTATTCCATTAAACAAGATCATCAGAAAAGCAAATGAAAATCAAAGAAAGTTGGTTGATTGCGTAAATGAGATGCAAACTCAATTACCGTGTTTTGAGTAGCAAATCACATTCATGGGGGTAAACAGAAGATTGTCGAACTGGATAAAAGAGCCAAACATTGACCTTTCAGTAGGGTGTATGGTCACCCCAGACTGCCAAAACACACCGACAGTCATGGGGCATGAACAGGAGCAGGTTGTCTAGCAGTTTTTGTTGGATCCTCTTCATATTCATTTTGAAATATCCTCTCATTTTTGTGAGCAGTGTATAGATGTAAAAACATTATAACATTCATTACATTGGGCGACTGTTTATGAAACGCACAAAGTAAGTTCACCTTAGCATTCCTTTTACACTGAATTCCAGTCTGTTTGAGGGTTTTGTGAGGCATCGATTTCACAATTGTGTGCATACTACACTGCTCACAAAAAACGAGGGGATATTTAACTAGATTAAAATTTTGAAATATCCGATGATATTTGTGAGCATTATACATGTATACAACTAAACCAAAACAAATCCAGTATGTGGCATAATATGTGAAGCTTTTTCCAAGTGTATATTGCATTATGCGGACGTAACGGAAGCATGCAAGCACATATTTTAAGCTGTATGGAAGAGTGGGTTCAAATTCTTCCAAGGTGACATTCAGGACAGATCAACAGTTAGCTGAAACCTTTGATTGAAGGTACTGCTGCACACCTGATATTGACAGCAAAGGTTCACTACTAATTTTGACATTTAAATAAATGATGCCTTCCCAACAGTCAAATCCCTCTGTAGTTAAAAAAGGCAAGAACATTGGTCCAGTGATCCTCAAAACAAGCTACATGAGCTCAACCCACACATCAGCCCTTCCTACACTGCTGACAAAAATGAGGAGATATTTCATTTTACATTTTGCCATATTTTTGTGAGCACTAACTAATCAAACATTTAGAGAAAAGACCAGACAATCCTGACCAGATGCCGAATCACGGTCATATAGTAATGTGTCATGTTCAAATAGAAAGACATTTAAAAAAAAAAGTTGTACATTAGACCTATGGCTGATACTTAGATGAAAAGGGTTATACTGGCCCTTAACAACACGCAAGTGCAAGCTTTACACGTCAAGACGAAAACATACCGGCCACAGGGAAACTAAGAGATGCACAGCTCGCCTTAAACACTGGATTATACTTCAGAACACGTCTGTAACTGAAAACTGAGGAATAACGAGTCAAAGTGACGGTGAGAAAAAAAATTGAATTCAATTTGAAGTCATTTCGAAATATCCCCCCATTTTTGTGAGCAGTGTAAAGATGTAAAAACATTATAGCCAAGAAAAGCATTATTTGTGTAACATTCATTACATTGGGCAACTGTTTATGAAACACACAAAATAAATAAGTTTGCCTTATCATGCCTTTCACACTGAGCTCGCCTTAAACAGACTGAGGAATAACGAATCAAAGTTACGGTGAGGAAAAAATGTGAAGGATGGAATTTCCACAATCGATTAATCGACCCCCTTGCTAGAGAGCGATGATACTGCTATTTTTACCCGAGATGACGAGGTGCGGTTTCTGTGTGTCGGATGCTGCGTCGGGGGCCCGTTGGATTAAAAAAAATAAAAAGTAATGCTACACTCTGGTCTGTGTGATAGAGCCAACATGAATATAATGCATGGCAGTAAACCTTGCACAAACACATTGGTACCATGATAAGAAACTAAATGTATTGCACATACAGGGGCTCCTGCTAGGTGGGGAGTAGAGGGTAAGGGATGGGGGGAGGCGTTGTCAAAGCGGTTGCCCTTCGTTGGCTAGGCAGCTGTCTTCGCTATTAAGTGCTATGGGACACCCTGACGTTCATACATGACCTTAAGAACCAAAGCTCTGAGACGTTACTTGCAAAAGCAAAATGGATAAACAAAAGTAAATGAGCTGGCTTCAGTAATCCTCTCATGTCTAGTTCAGCACAACACACTCTGCTATTACGCAGTGCAACAACGCACCTGCACACTGTGAGGGTCTCTTAGAGAGACAGTACACACATTACTGAGCGTTACAGTCAGTGAGTGACGAATACGTGGGTGGGATCAGTGGGCACGCAGACGAAAACCAGGTGAATGAACGATAACTGGGACTGTTGACGATAACCGAATTGTATTGGGCAAACGATTATCGGTGAAACGAGATAATCACTGAATTGTGCTTTCAAATGGATTTTTTTTCTGTAGTGATTTACATACCTAATTGCTAAGCTGTCTTAATGAAGGTATTTGATGAACATGAAATGTTGTTGAACCTTGTGGGATGAACCTTGCTCACCCAAAGCTAACATTTTCGATACCTGATGATCATTAAAAAAAAAGTCCTAATCTTTTGTTTGTAGTCCTCATCTCTCAGGAGAATACGCTGTTGCCAGTGAGAGTGGAGCAGCCTATCTGTGGACTGTGGGGAAGGGGTAAGTGTGTCTTTTTTTTGTTTGGTTTGTTCCAGTAAAGATTTCTTGCTTTATCAGTTACATTGTGGGACTGTGCCCGCTATTACACAATGTTCTGCACTTATCATGCAGGTCATGTCTTGGTGGCTTATCGTGAAAATGATCCACCACTCATTCAAGTGTTTAATGAGAGTTTCAATCGTTCCACATACAGGTCCAGGCCATTTAGCCTCCATATAATGTTCTGTGAACGTGACGCTCACCGGACTTGATCGATCATGAACTTGTTTATATGCTTTGCACAGCGTTAAAAAAATCATTCAAACAAACTATGAAAACGTTTAGTACTGTGAAATGCAATAATCTTCATACACACATTTCTCAGCAGGAGTCACAAGTGTGTGCTTGTACTATTCTTCTGTCATTCATATGTGAATTAGATGTATATTATGTATATTCTATACCACTCATAAGGCCAAAAAGACTGAATAATTTATACTGAACAATAAATTTATGACGACACTAGGGCTGCAACTGACGATTATTTTAATAATCGATTAATCTGTCAATGATTTTTTTTTTTCGATTAATCGATGAATGATATTTCAAATTTTATATTTTTAAATATAAATGGAAGCATTGAAATAGAGCATTGAATACCAGAGAAAATAAGTGCGTACAATAATTAAATAATAATAGATTAAATTAAATAAGACTTAAAACTGCTGTTGTTTTCTAGAATGAGAACGACAATATCGCATGAGTATAGATGGATCAATTTAAACAGGTCAATAAACGTTTTATTTACAGCATTAGGTTAAGGCAAGTAAGTAACAAAAGTGCAAAAGCTAAGAGATAGGCACACACTGTCACAATATGTAACATAGTGTGTAAAAGCATAATTACACAAATTAGAGTAGCTCAAATGTGTTACCTTAGTCCCTGACTAAATGCAATTTATCCTGCCCATACAGTGCAGTGTCTTCACTCATACACTCATACACTCATCCGAAATTTACAGCTTAGGCTTAATAATTAATTACCACAACTGTGTACATGTTATATTTATTTATAAAGCACATAAACACTGCTTAAGCTAATTAAACTTAAATTAAATTTTACATTATGCGCCATTATGACACCTATCCAATATAAAGATCATTTTCGTGATCAAATATGCTGCTTTTGGACCTCCTTAAATAGTATAAAACTAGTACTGTAAAAGAGACATTCATGAAGTCACAACAATGACAACAGTGTATCACCACCCAAATGACATGGTCAGTGATGGGTGATTGCTTTTTCCACATTTGTCCTAGCCAACTACAAAGCACTTACATCTGTTAAAAACACATGCAGAGCTACGCAGAGAGACACAGGGAGACACAGGGAGACACAGGGAGACATTGCAGAGAATAAATAAATCGATTACAGCTACAATTACAGCTACAGCTCAGTGGTATGTTAGCAACAGAGAGCTACTCGATTATGTTCATAATTTAATAAGATGAAGTGAATGAATCTTGATAATCCCACTGTTAAGATTTGCAGCCAGAGTGGTCTTAGCCTGCAGCTCAATAAGTATGTGCACATAAGCACAAACGAACACACACAACACACACAACACAATTTTTAGAATCTAGAATGAAATGGACTTGGAAGGCATCTAGGGGTCATTTTGAATTGAGGCAGCAGGGAAATAAAATCACTTCTGTTTGAAATAAAGATCTAAATGCCTTCAGCTTACATAAATGGAAGACAAAAACAAAACTGAATGCCAATTGTACAACTGAATTATGCTGCCAGCATTAAGGGAAGCCAGAGACAGACACAAACACACCAATAACTAGTGCCTGCTATATATTATATAACAATATTGTATAATTATGAAAATGAAAGCTTATGAAAACCTTTAATGACTGTGCAGTGACGTCAATTTAAAAACAAATTATTTGAAATAATTACTGTCACCCCTTGTTTTTATGAAGAAATTGCAATTGAAATTGTTACCCATAAATATGTTAATGTTTTGGTATTCATGGTAATGAATGAGTCATTCACTAATATAAAATGAGGCAAAAGGGTGTTCACTACATTTCTCAACAGAGCAACGTTATAATCTTGCAGAAGGATTTCAGAGTACAACCAAATCAAATTACACATTTCTGCTATACTAACAAACGTTTTGAAAATGTGGATCAGAAAAAAAAGCCTTTCTATTCTCTAACCACAAATCTCTAGATGTTTAGGTTACTGGACACTACTGGAATTTTGGGCCTATCATCATATAAGACAAAAACAAGGCATAAACAAATTTTACTTTTGAAGGGAGTCCAGATTTCTTTCCCTGTACACTCATCCCCTGTACTCACATTTTAAAAGTCTCTGTGTTGTGTGAAAAAGCAGTGTTTGGCACAAAGGACCACATGCAGATGGGCCAGTAATTGTGAAATGAGGGTTTGAAATAATTAATTGATGTTAATTTCCCCGAATGGCATGCATTTTTTATATACATCCATACCGTTGCATAGCAGAAACACAGATCTGATGCTCCAAGCAGGCAGCAAATTCTATAATATTTTTCGCCGCTAGAAGCACTGAGCAGAACAACACGCTGGGTTAAACTCTATAGAATTCTAGCCAGGTAGAATAACATAAGCCACAGCCTAGTCTGTTAACAGCTAGGAAGCCTTCCTCAGATTATAGAACAGGACCCAGAAATGCATTATAAAGCAAGTGAGATCGAAAATGCAAAAAAAAAAAAAACAACAACAACAATATAAATGTAAAGTGGTGGTAGTAGTAACTATCAAGACAAATACAGCGCAATGATTAACCCACTGAATTGAGGATATTTCTTTCTGAAAAATCTCCTGAACTAAGTCTCATTTGACAAACATCATAAACATGAAATACACACCAAAACCCACAACACAACAGCCTTCATCCATATCTGTTTATCTAGCAAACACTCAATCATCCTCACCTTCACACCAAGCACTAGAGAACACTTTGAACACTTCAAATAAAAAGACCAGTGTTGCTGAAAAGACAGTGATATACAAAGTATGTTGGAAATTATTTACTGTTTAAGACAGCTCAACTTATTTCACCATCTCCACGCAACTCAGCACCAGACAGAACATGAAGATTATGACTCATTACAGGCGTTCTCGCTCCACAATAGACCTAAACCTGTCAAAGTACCAGCAAACCTTAGCGGCATTAATCCGCAAAAAAAAGTTCCTTACAACAAGCAAAACAAAACATGGCTAGGCATAGCAAATACGGTCACTAATTACATTGGCACCATGTATTTGCGAGAGAGAGCTTCAGACATTCAGACTTTCAAATAAGGCACACAACCTAAAAATCTTCGCCTAAGCATTATCATCGTTAAGTTCCCAGAAAATGTTGAGCTATCATTTTTTTTGTCAATATCACACACTCCCAGTGTCAGTCATTTAAGCTAAAGGTCCAATAGTTTACTACGAATCAGTAAAAAGTAAACAAAAGAGTAAAGTGATTAATCGCAAATCTTTATGGGCAAAAATCATAACCACTTCTTTTCTCTTAGGTTCCAAAAATAACTGGCTATACATGCTCATTAAACAAATGCATAATAAATATATTTTAAGTCATTTGAAAACAGACTTTTTTCCACTACGTGTGTATTTTAGTTTTATTTTGCATGTGCAAATTGACAAATTTGGAGCCCCTCAGGGCAGGTGAACACTCACGCACCACCCTGTAATGCGTGATGCTCCCGACCCCAGCTTGGGAACCATAGGGTTAGGGGATTAAAATAGCGGACAGCAGGTACTACATACGGCTGTAATGAAAATTTGTGAGATCATACTGTCTGATGGAAAAGTGCATACACAGATTAGCTCTGCAATATGTTAGCTCAGTATCTACACAGATTCAGTGGCGGTGGAAAGGACGGGACAACGCAAGCAATGAGGCGTGTCTTTGTATCAGATACCTGAGAGCTTGCTTCTGTCATCAGACTGGAAACTTAGTGACTCAGATTCCAGAGATGGAAGGTAGTAGCCTACATGCTACTTAACCAGTCAAACACTGAATCATAATGAATCACAGATTCAGCACATAGAATTCATATAGTTGCTTACTTCCACTTCTAAGACCTAATACTCCATATACAAGATCTAATATCTTTCATAAGCATAACAATAAAAGCATAATGAAAATGCACAGTCAAATATGTTTTAAATTCTTAACGCCAGAATTTTGTAGCATGCTCTTCACCTAAATGGGGGGAGGGGGTTCAGTCTTTGGTAAAGTATAAATAATCGTAGTACACATACACACACACACACAATGAGGGCTAGGAATAGTGCAGGTTCGATACAGATTCTAGTACAGAAGGTTTTTTTTACTGTAATACTATGATTATTATTTCTGGTACTATGTAGGATTGAATGTCATTGGTATTTTAAATGGTACAAAATGTTTGTTTTTATAGATAGATTAGATAGATTAGATAAGATAGATTAGATATATTAGATAGATTAGATAGATAAGATAGATATAATCCCTTAAAAAGTAATCACTTTACAACAAGATTTTTTTCTTCCTGTTAAAACCTATTAAAGTTGAATGTTTATTTAAAGTTCAAAAGTTACAAAGTTTAAAGTGGCTTAATGTTCTAGTAACCAAGGAACACCAAACTTCTCTTTAGTACAATTCCATGGATAGGAACAGAAATGGAAAAAGCTTAATGTAAAAATCATTACTTTCATTTTGGATCACAGCTTCATCATTTCAGCAGTAGTGATTACCAGTACTTATCAACACTAGTAAATGAGAGAAGTTAGACTTGCTGGTGCTTCAGATACTTTGCGATTTTAAAAGTGAACTGAACATTTGAATGCTTTTGAGCAGAGCGTACCAAAACAAAACCACAATGTATGTATTCACATGACATCCTGGTCCTGGCAAATAGATGTTTCCTTAATAGGGTTGTATTTTTTGCACTAATTGTGGCCATGATAAAATGCGTTAGTAGGACCCTACATGTTTAATCGAAATTAAATTCTCTGAACAGATACAGAAAGAAATACAGATTGGTAAGTGGGTTGGCCCTTCCTTTTCCAATATCCAATAAGTGAATGATGTCAATATCAGACACGAAACTGATACAGGATCCACCTCTAATTACAAATACCAAGTAAACCAAAATGCATGTCATTGGAAGGTAAGAGGACAGGGAGTACTAAGAGCAAACCCACAGGTACATAGGCAGGACCTCAACTCAAATTCACACAGGAGGAGCCCTGGGTTTTGCACCCTATATGCAAAATGATCATCATGTAATATGATAATCATATGTATCATTATAGGATTAAATAACATATAATGATAATAAAATATTACAATTATTCATTCTATAATATAATAATAAATCTTAGAAATTCATTTTTGGGAAACCTCTCTTGTACTTAATTTCTATGGCAACAAGGAAGCTCGAGCATTTTTAACTTTTGATTAAGACATTTGACTATTTTGATTTAGTGCAGAGTGCATGTCCTACAGCATTTTTTGTGTTTACCTTGTCCTTTAACCAAAAGAACCACCACAGTACTACTGACCACTTATTGTTTGGTTGATGGACCATTCTCTTAGCAGCTCAGCAGTCATTACAATGCCATTCTAGCAACAAAGTAGGCTGTGCTGGTACTAACTAAAGGTAACTTTTCGGTAACTATTTGTTTACAGTTTTATGCTTTCCTTGAAATGTTGCAAATTTGCTCAAAGTGAATACTTAGGCTTGAGACAGATCAGTATGGAACATGCACTTGGTATTCAGTGCAAATTCAACTATTTAACAAATTCAATATTTGGTCCCGCTATCACCTACATTTTTCTTTTGTCATCTAAAGGTCAAACACCTATATCAAACTGTCCTACATCTGTTGTGAGTATATTTAAAGTTGTTTTTTAACAGTCTATGATCTTAAATGAGCTGGAAGAATGGTTTGAGGTTAGGCCTTATGGTGGAAGCCATTTGTAGCATCCTTTGTACTGGGCTGTTTGTGTGTAGTTACTGTAAAACCACAACAGTTTCATTTAAGGGTGCTATAAAAGCTTACTAGTCATTTTTCTGCACTGTGTCCAATTTCATTCAACTTCTAAGCATATTACAAATGTTCTATGCCTTTTACCTAAGAGTTCATCATGCTATGTTTTTTGCATTTAGCACTATCGTAAAGAGAGTGACATCACCTCATGCCTTGCTTCCTCATCTGTCTAACTTCTACACTGTATAAAACAGCGATGGGTTGTAACAGTCACAATGTAATAGCATTTCCCAAATACCTATACCTCAGCACATACGGTATGATATGCCTTCACCCACATAAAAAGAATGCACTATGTACAGTGCTGTCTTTTAAATGCTAACATTAAATGCATTTCTCAAGTTCACACACACAACACAACCATAGCCAGCCTGCGTACCCCAATAAATATTGATGAAATCCCATGTTACTTAAGATCTTTCAGGCAGCAATACCTTAGCCCAAACACCTAAGACGTTAAGGAGCATCACAGAATCATCTTACTCTCCCGTTAAATAAAACAGCAGTTACACTGAAGATCTAAAACACAGATATCAACTCTGCTAAATCCCACAAGCACAACGACAATGAAGAGAGAACAAAACATGAAAACGGCTGTTCATTTTGTGCTGGTTTGTCAACATATCAATTATTCCCTAACGCTTAAATAATGCTGCAAATCTGGATGGCATGATGACGCAAAAGCCTGTTGGAATAGATGGCCTGACTTTAACTCCACACCCATCTAATCTGCAGACAACTGTCATTTCAAACTACTGCACGTCATGAATAAGTTAAGGCTTTTGTTTATGGTACAACTAGCTCACATCATTTCTGCGTGCTCACACACCAGTCTTCTTGACTAATAGCCTGATGTTTATTCTAATACGAACTACAGAATCTCACAGTGATATAGCACTCAGAGACTTTGTACTTCATTTGCATATCGCATGTCGTTAGGTTAGGTTAAAAGCAACAACTTTTGCAGAAACATGAATAAAACAGTTACACAAAGTGATCTTGTACAAAACCTTTGACTCTTCAAAATAGTTGTGTTACAACACATACAGGTAAGCGCCGTTTTATGAGCATCCTATCAAAATCTATTCAAATATTGATACATTGAAAACATTTGAACACCTTATAATAGGCAAAAAACTTGAAAATGACGTTAAAAATAGATTTTTTTAATTCAACTTTTTTTTTTTACTTACATTAGTTATTTGTCACAAGTTGATGTATTGTTTACTGATTTTAATTGAATATATTATCATAAATATGTATTTACTTTGTATTATCCATGTTGCTCACAGACACTTTAAGCAGACATGGAACTGAAAGTTTGTACTCTGCTTAACAGTATATAATCACCACACCCTGGCTTGCCCTAGGAACCCAGAAGTGCCAAGTGCTGGTCATTTTCCCTCTGTCTTCCAACAAGTAGCACCACGCTGGATTTACCCTGTTTAAAAGATGATACGGCATTGCCTGTTCCGGAAATCAGCATTTCTTCGAGCGCCTACACGAGACACTAAAATTGTGCCTTGATGACACTTGAGGAAGTACGAAAACTTTGCCAACTAGTTCTGTTACGAGGGTCATTAACCTAAAGCTTTATTCCATATCAAAAGCATGGTACAGTTTCTGAATTGGAGTCCCAGCAGTGTCTTTTAGCGAGGTCAGGTTTTACACACGCACTACTGGAACTGTCTGAGGGAGGGAATGGGGTATCATGCAGCACCGAACCCTAATGTATCATATCATGCATTGTCATGCATTACCCTTGATGGTTTGAAAGTGTTACTCTTCTCTTACAAATAATTAAGCGTACACTGTACTGAGCCTGTGAGCATTTATTTACCAGTTCTTTCAGTTTAAATATGTTCACTTCTTACTCTTTGCCGTAACCCTAGCATTTATGTCGGGTCATTTCATTTAAGATCGGGTCAGTGGGCTTTTTTATGACAACCTGAGCAAATAAGAATACAGAGCACAGTCTGTAAGTGTATATATGTATATGTCTTTTACATGATGCTATATAGACAATCTAGCCACGGTTAGCTCTAATAATGCAGAACCAGCAAGACAGCAAAAAAGCCTCGTTCATCACCGTTTCCATTTTAACTCTGCAGGAAATACCGGCTACTGCTGAATGCACGTCACCGGGGAAGTACACCGCATTTTGCCATCCTACACAGAGTGTCAAAGTAGTACGCATGAAATCCGCCGGCATACTACTTAGTACGCTAGTGTGCAGTTTCATACGTAATCAGCAGTTCACAGCGCACCGAAACTCAAGCCATCGAGGCGTCGGTCATTGCCATGGCACAAATCCGGTGCTATAGCTGTGATCAGGCCCGTCATTACGGTGATGTCAGTTGTAATTAGCTGTACCTTTAGCCTCGCAGTCGGCGCAGTACTTGTTATCGTCCTCCCGCAGCATTCTGGACAGGATGGCCTGATGCTGCTCATTCAGCTTCTGTGCCTTCTCCCTCTCCGAGCGAGTGGTCATTTTTCTCCCGGCTTTCTTCCTGACGCGCCCTTAGACAATCAGCAACCTTTTGGCCGTATAGCTCTGTTTAATTCAGCCACATGAAACCGCTTATCATCCCCTAGATAGACTGCTAAAGACAAGACCGGATCTCCACCAGAGCTCAGGAACAGGCAGGAATCTGTGGA
>JAUZST010064173.1:0-22743 GCA_034779995.1 Parotocinclus haroldoi | reverse complement strand
ATGAATCTACCAGGAAAAACCATGGATAGAGATACATAGTAACCCTTCACCTTCATAGTTTTTTCCTGAAAAATAAATAAATAAATTTAAGACGTTTTGCAAATATTTGTATTTACAAAATTTCTTAGGTGCCCTTATCCAGGGTGTCTTACATTTACACAAATTAACACGTATTCTAATGTTCCTACGTTTGTTTCTTCTTCATTGTGAGTTTCAGGGTTGAGGAACTCATGGACACCTATCCCAGTAGAACACAGGGCTCTGGAATAAGCAGACCCCTGGGTGAGACGTCGTTGGGGCACGTTGGGGTTACTGTTGCTGCCCCAGGTGCCTTTCTTCCATCAGACACAGTCTTGTGCATCAAGTCAGATTTATTTTTAGAACAGAACATTGTCTCATAGCAGATTTAATAATATATTGGCCCACAGTCCTATCGTAGCAAGCCAGGGCAAGAATAAATTCCCTAAATTTGATGAGGAACAAACCTCACCAGTACCAAAATTCAAAAAATGGATCTCTATGGTGAGTCTAGATGTTATCTATGTTAAGGAGTTAAATTACCTTAGATGACTTTAACACTGATAAGCATACATATGTTAAAAATACAGTAACTAGAATTTCATAAAATAGGGAATGTAAGAGAGTTTTGGCTGCTATTTTATGTCAGCTAGCAGGTAACAGATTTGGTAGCATGAAATTCTTATGCCATCAAATGGGACGAGGGTTAGATGCTTGACCTGGTCAGAAGTAAGCACTGGGACTTGCCAAATTCCTTTGCTGGTTAGATAGTGTCTTAGACCACCGTTCCTACCGAGTCACTCCTGTAAATGAGTTGAAAAACACTTCCACATGGGTTGTGGTGCCCTACTCTCTGAACTAAGTCACACAATTCCTGAGGCTGCTCTTCTCATGTTATTGTGATCCAGTCCCTGACCAATGCATAGTTCAGGAATACTGGGCATGCATGGAACCGGAAATGGCTACAGAGAGCATTCGTAAATCCACAATGTTGTTTTTTTTTTTTTGTTTTTTTTTTAAATGGTGGTTTTGTTCTGTTTTTGTTCTCTGTTAGAGACAGATTGCAGACTCTTAACCCAGCTGTGATGTTGTGGCCTGATCAGAAGAAGAAGCCAAGAACCTTCTAAAGCTCTTCCTTCTGTTTGTTGTGTAACTTAAGTCCACGGGTATAGATAATGCTGCTGAAGTAGCTTATATGAGTTATTAATATTAATTATTGATATTAAAAGTTGTTCAAGTTAACAATAATTATAGAAAACTCAATAATTAAAGATCAGCCGGATTAATCGAGTGAATGTGATCTAGTTTATATAGTTACACGTTAAAGATAATATACAGGTAGTGAGTGGACAAAGAAAATGGCAAATAAGTGGTAGAAAGTCATACACACACACACACACACACACACACTAACTTTAGTTGTGGATTAGGAGTGTTGATTGGTTGTTGAGGCAAGCAGCTGTTTACAGCTGTAACATCCAAAGTTAAACGATTTATTTCCTAGTTCTGTAGCCGAGACCAAGAACAAGACACTTTCGAGTTTGAGTCAAAACCAAGACTTTTAGTAGTCAAGTTCGTGTCCATAATAAGATCATTTTTTTAATTAAACATAAAGAAAAAGTAAACTGAATGTTTTGTTTAAAATCACTTTACATTCATAATACAATATCATATTGTTATAATTATTAATACATATTTTGTCACTATTTAAAATACAAATAATATATATATTAAAATATGTAAAAAAATTTTTTTTCATATTTAATATATTCAAAACAAAAACATACATGTAACATTAAATGATATATAGCCTAAAAGTATTGTTATTTTTTCTTTTCTTTTTGTCTTGGTTCCTCCCAAGATTTCTTCCTACCATTTTGGGGAGTTTTTCCTTGCCACTGTCGCACTGGGCTTGCTCAACTTGGAATTGGCCTTTTAGATAATTGTATTACTGTAAAGCTGCTTTGAGACGATGCTACATTGTAAAAAGCGCTATATAAATAAAATTGAATTGAATTGAATTGAATTATTTTAAAATTATATTATAGTCTGGAAGCTAATGATGGTGTTGATCCCTTTCCTTTCTTCTCTCAAACTTAATCAGAAGCCACCACATTAATTCAGCTGAATAGAACCAGCAGCATCCATTCTATCCAGTTTTGTTACTGAATGTAAAAACATAACAATAATAATTCCAGATTCTGCAGACATGGTAAAGTATAGCTAGTGTGTAAAAATGCACACTTGCAATCCTAATGTCCGACTATGAAAAATAAAACATGTTCATTGATTTTCATATTGAGGCAGAAGAACAGTAACTTGTTTTCCCTGTTGGCCAAGCTGGGTGCAGATTTTTTTAGGCATGAAAGAGAAAGGACTGATTTATTCTGTTTGAATTATTTTCTGATATTCAGTAACAAGAGAAAGAAGTTCTGTTTATAATTAACATTACCTCACACAGACACATTGGACTCGGCTTTTCTCAACAACAATTTCAGTGTCCGCTTTACCCCGGGACTGAGAAAAGTCCAAATGAGGTTGAAACTGAACTACAACACTATTCTTTATATATTACAGCCTCAGTCGTTAAAGTGAATGGACGTTCATCAGTCGGTCAGTAAATGTAATTATGAGACAAACACACACATTAAAATGAAATAATACAGATGGGTCAATAAGAAGAGGCACATCTCTATTGCTTTTGTTCATTTCCTTTGACAGACTGTATATGAACGCTACATTACTCTAAACCGAGCTGATGTTATTCTAAGACTTGTAGTTTTCAGTAATATGGCGGGTACCAAGCACCTGTCAAACTCACGCCTGCTTTTTTTTTTCTTCCTACCCTCTGGCTTTTAATTTGAACTATGCAAGAAACGTTCTGACGATCCAGCTGTTAGTCATTGTTCAAAAATCTGGTCTTAAGCAAATTCACTTTCTAATCTCCTGCATCTTTCTGCTTTCTCCTATTTCTCGGAGTTCCTTATTTTCTCCTTCATGAAGTCAGAGAACCTTTGCATATTGGAAAGTCCTTGCCTCAGCTTTCTATGGTGTCATTTTATAGGTTGAACGTTCGCCACGTATGAGCAGGTCCAAGAACATTTTACACTGCCACATTCCCATCTTTTATGTCCTTAAACGCGAGTTCATGAAAATATTCTGCCCCAACGATTTCTATCCTCATTATTAATCAGTGCTCTTGTACCGAGGTCACTCTAGGAGACAGATCTGGATATGACATTAAGAAAGGACATATGGGGTTCTTTACTGTAGGCTTCACTGAAAAGAATTCCTCATCAGCGAATGGAAAGCGCTGGCTTATTGAATTAAAAATTAGTCCGTTTTCCCAGATCAACAGACTGATTAGGTGATCCAAATCACAGTTAGCTACAGGTCTTTTTTTATTTTGCGTCACTTGCAGTTTGAGAAAGGCTTCATTTCC
The DNA here is from genome assembly GCA_034779995.1 of Parotocinclus haroldoi. Classification (NCBI taxonomy): domain Eukaryota; kingdom Metazoa; phylum Chordata; class Actinopteri; order Siluriformes; family Loricariidae; genus Parotocinclus; species Parotocinclus haroldoi. Next base: position 19,283 of record JAUZST010064173.1, on the reverse strand, counting down.
TGTACACATCAATGAGTCATTAATTTGCTCTTTTTTCTGTCACTTTTACAGCAGAATGTGAATTAGAGGGATATGCTCTGAACACACCCCACTACTCTGCAACCATGAATAGGATAGGCAGGGATAAAAAGTAAATATAATGAATCACTAATGTAAATATTTTAAAGCCTGTTGGAAAAATGAACTGTGAAATCTGGCAGGTACACAGTTTTGTTTCCACATGATCCATTTACTGTTTTTGTTTTGTTTACATTTATCCATCATACTATTGATTGAGCATAACAAAGCCTCCAGTAGGCGGCTGGTGTGAATATTTCTGTTTTTTAATTACTGAAGCTACCCTTATCCTTGTGGAATCAACATCAGTAATGAAGTTGTAAAACAACTCACTCACATGTTGTAGCTCATCTGCCTCAAGGATTGATGTGTTGTGCTTTCTGAAGGCCTAGTGTGATAATTTCGCATGAAAAAATGGATGCTATTTTTGTAGTAGCAACTTCACACCAAGTGTCCTGTGTATTTAGTCTAAACAGTAAAAACTCACTTTTGCTTGCTTTATTTTCCCTTCTCTAAATGTTTCGCATGGATTTCGCTGTCTTTTTCATGTCATCAAAACAAAGCCACAAACAAATGTTAGTGAAGGAAGCTATAGTTTGTGTTTTTAGTGGGTTTTGGTGTTTTAGTAGTGCTTTAGCAGACTAGAAGGAACTTGGATAAACGAGAAAACAGTTTCATCCAGTCACTGTGATGTTTTCAGCTTCATTCCCCAGCCTTTCAGCTATATGTTTTAAGAGTCAGCATGTTGCTTGTCGAATGAACTTTTTGTTTTTGTTTCGCTACTAATCGGATGAGCTGCTCTGCCTGACAACAAACAATGTAGAAATAAGAACAGGCTCAGACAAAAAATCGAGTTTTAGGTCAGGCCAGTTTGGCATGTTCAAGTAACCTAGCGCATGTTTATGGACTGTGGGAGGAAACCGGAGTAACCCGAGTAAATCCATATGGACAAGGGGAGGACCCAGATATCCCAACCGTGGGATCATACCTAGGCTCATCTTTCTGTGAGGCGACAGTGCTACCTACTGACCCACCATGCCATCTCATGTGTGTGACATCAGCAGCAAATACTCAAACTGGCACCAACCATCATGCAGTGGTCAAAATCACTGAGATCTCACATTTCGCATTTTAATGGTTGATAATTGATGGTTGTAACCTTACCCAAAGCAAATGAAATTTGCTCGATTTTATGAATTGCATTTCATGCCTTTAAGTTTGATTCCTTTCACTCATTTATTATTATTATTATTATTATTATTATTATTATTATTATTATTAATAATAATAATAATAATAATAATAATAATAATAATGCAATACATTCCTTTTATTTATTCATGCTTAAAATCATTAATTACATGCAAAATTAAGCATAAAATCTAAGCATAAAATCTAATCATAAAATCTAATCATTTGTGGGTCCACAGTGGATTAATCCTGTTCACGTTACTTTGTATGGGGAACTTTGATTCGATGTTCTATATATTTCTAATAGTATGAAAGGCCTTCTGGACCAAATGAAGTTTGAATTTTAAAGTTCACAAATGTATAATTCCCTCGTATGGTTACGTAGTGCTATTTAAGTATCAAATAAAGGCAATCGGAAAATGTGTGATTAACAGTTCATTACAGCACTATTTTACAGTACTGTGTAAAAGGTAGGTCATTATTTGATTTGGAGTTTTGGCAATGCTATAATTACCGTATATAACCTAATTTGTAATTATTATAATGTAATTTGGAACCAGCACTCCATAACCCTCTCTTCCACTGATCTTCATTCCAATCTTTGAGAGCTTTAGATTGCAGTATCTTATCCTTTTCATCCTGTTAACGTTCAAAAAGTGGTTTCTTTCCTGCTACCTTTCCAAAAACACCCTTCTTAAACAAGCTTCTTTAAAATCCTGATAAAGCTGCCAGATGCTGCTGTTGCTCAAATGTAAGGGGAGATCCTACTAAATACTTGACGATATAGAAGTTATAGATATAGTTTATCCAGATTTTTTTTAACCAGTCTTTTAATACTGCATACAAACGTTCTGTATTTTCTAGTTGTAAAAAAGATATATGATCATTATACAATTGCTAAAACATTGCTATATTTACATTTACGGCATTTAGCAGACGCCCCTATCCAGAACGAGTTACAATTTATAGTAATACAGTCTTACAATTCAAGCAAGGGGTTTGCTTGTGGGTTAAGGGCCTTCTTTAAGGGTCCAAATGTGGTAGCTTTTGGCAGAGGTGGGATTCGAACCCTGGATATTAGTACTGTATATTTTGCGCCTTCAATTCCATACACATTGTACAACCTTATAGCATTAAACAATAAGATTGTTTTCATGTGAGGCCTGAATGTGGCTTAAAGCGCCTTGCCCATGAATTTCCAACCTCCAGGTTAGTCATGGATCTATATGTTCTTCCCTCAGCTCCAATCTGCTTTACTCTCTTCTGTGTAATGCTATTCACACGTCTGCTGCTTGCTTTAACGGCTCTGGACTGGAGTGAACTCTCTTTCCCTTGTGAGTATCTTCAGATAGAAGTCTGTCAAATGGATAAATGTAAATGTTACACTAAACTAGTGCTATTATGTACATATTCATCCTAATCCCCTAATAGCTGTCCCGGTGTGTTCTCAGCCAACATTCTTTGAGCCAATCCCACACAGAGAGATGTGTATGCGCTCTCACATCACTTTTTAGCCAGGAGGCTTTTCTTTTGCGCTGGAAGTCAGACCGGCAGTGGGTGGGCGAGCTACTGCATTCTCTCATGCTTGAAAAGATGAAGTTCACATTGAGGGGAACGTCTGTACATTTCACTAAGGTGTGCCTTCCCTTTTATTCTACTTAAGTAGTTGACAGATATCTTCTCTATATAGACTTAGCCTCCTTTTAACCCGTTTTCTTCTTTTATTATTAAAATGATCGTTTCCCCTTTAAACCGCTCCGTGACAATTGCCAAAATGATATATAATGATAAATTATATATAATTAAGGTAAACGTTAGTAACACACAACCGTATGATCAACCCTCTTAAAAAAAGGCGATGAATAATCAGATTTAAGAGTTAAATCTATGAACCCTTTGTACTAAAGAATTCATAAATGCATACCACAAAAATCACCAGACAAAAAAAAAGTTGCACGTCTCATTTTTTCCATAATACCTGGATACGCCTCCCCTGACCTGAATAACATCACCAATCCTGTCATGTCAGGATTGCACCAGTGTTACGAGACCTTAGCCCAAACTTCCACCAACTGGGCGCACTTGCTACAAATAAGCCCACATATTTGCGTGTTTTCCCAAATCGTTTACTCTTTCCCAAAAAGTTGAATTCTTGTATTATGCCTGTTACTACATTGTTCCTATTAGTCCTAAACAAAACTCTCCATACATACTGAATCACATATTCCGAACACACCTCAGATTCAACCCAACATCTGACGTTCCCCCAGGTGTGTAACCTTTTTTTTTTTTTTAATCCTTGAACAATGCACTCGAAAACATTTCCATCGCGGATACGCTTTGTTCCAAATTGGTACCATCGTACCTTATACAGTCCAGTTTGGGAGATTCAGGTTAGGCCAAAGCCCTTTTTTTGAAAGGCTGATTCCTAGTACTCTCTAGTACACTCGTAGGGTTCTAGAAAATAATAACGGATGATCGTAGAGGGGGAAACAAGGGAATCATAGCAAATTTATTTTCATGTTGCTTTTTACAGTGCTGCATTTTTTCTAAGCAGCTTTTACAAATATCTGGATCCAAAATCCTAAATGAGCAGGCCTAGGGCATCAGTGGGCAAGAAAAAAAGTCACTAAATACTATACTGAAGGAAGCTTGTACAGAAAAATATTCATAAAGAGACCCAACCTGACTGTGCAACCTAGATTATATGTGTAAAAATTAAACTATGTTATCTGATTAATAGGTTGATCAAAGTTAAATAAGCAGACGCTATATATAAAGATTAAAACAGAGAGCACATTTGTTCTAAAATATAACAAATAAAATGTATAATGTCTAGACTGATAAATTGGTGATAATTGAAAGAGAAAACTATATTATGAAAGATGTAAGTAATTAAATAATTGAAAACTATATAATGTAAGTAAGAAGTTATGGCCGTCTGATGTGTTCTGAGTAATGGTCTGGAACTGATGATGGAAGAATAGTATGGATGGACGCGGAGAAGGAACCAGAAGAGTGTATTTATGTGAGGTATGGTACTGAAGAGAGAAAACAGAATACGTCATTAGTTAATGTTACGAACACAGAGTCTATACATACTAAACAAATTTGTGCATGTGTGACATGAAACTCCGGCAGCACTGATTATAGCAGCATTGCATAACTATAGATCTAACCCGAGCACTTGTCTACGGTTCTTAACAACCATTTTCCTTATTATGTCAAACACTCCATTAATATTATTCAATGAAGGCGCCTGGGTACGAACAGACAAGGGAATTTTCTACCAAAGCTCTTTTATTTAATCCATGTTTAAACAGCCAGTAAAATATTCCAGTAACTTAAGCTTCCTAAAACTCTGTAGAATCCATGAGTGGCCAGACCATAGAAAAAACTTTTTTGTGATGGCTTCAGATTTTTACTGCCCTCTTGCTAATGATGTCTGACTTCCAGTAGAAGTTATGAGTAAGCACTATTTGTGTTCTTCTCTCAGACCAGGGAAAAGTGATCAACGATTTTTTGTAACAAAGGCTACACAGTATTTTACAAAAGTCTGAGTCTTATTATTTTGTATATTATATTATTCGACCCACACCCTCAGTGAAAGAGTGGGTGGAGCATACATAAGAGAATGGCCTAAAAGCTGTTCTACTTATCCAGCAGTACTGAAATATAAATTATTACAGGCATTTGGGGTTAATGAAGCAATTTAGTACCCATCATTAAACAGAAACAGTTATGAATGGGTGCCTCTATTATGGAATTGTATAGAATGTTGAAGGAAGATCAGAGAGGGGAAGTAAGAGATTAGTTTGTCTTATGTTTTTTACAGCCATCTTACATCTGATGCCAATACTTCAGTCAGCTTTGACTTTCATTATAAGTAGGTGATGAGTAAACATGTTTGCATTCTTTGCTTTAGGGCAGGAAATGTATCGAAACGGTGCTTCCCAGGACAAGGTTGTAAGGTTCTGTGAAATATTTGAGCAATAGATCCCTAGAGGGAGTATGCTGTCATGAATTCTACAAATGAATACAAAAAGAATCCCACAAGAACTGTCCATGCCCCATCACTCTTAGTGTGTTTTGGCAGCCTTGGGTGACCATACACCCTACTGAACAGTCAAAGTGTGGCACTCTCGCCAAGTTCAACATGCTTCTGTTCACCCCCATGAATATATCACTTGCTGCTCAATCATCGTAATTGAATTTGCAGCTTATTTGCATTATTTTCTGATTATCTTGTTTAAGGACATAAAATAAAATTCTTCTTTTGTAATCGCTTCATATTCATTTTGAAATATCCCCTAATTTTTGTGAGCAGTGTACTATTTGATACGTTCTGTTACCTTTATACAACAGTTTTGTCCCCAACAAAATAAAGAAAACATAAATCAAAGTTGTCCTGAATTTCATACTAAATATGCAAAAAGGAGGTCCACAACAAATGAGTTGTTGCTATGCAACAGTAACAATTCCCTACCCCGTTCTAACACAGTATTCTACAAAAGGCATATAGATTACATACATAAAGCACTACCAAGTGACATTACACTGTATATAATACAACATAAGCAAAGGCGAAAGGAAAAGAGGACAAAAAGCGACACTTAAAAATCTAATTCATTAAGCATTAGATGATAGAATGTAGTTATTTGTTATGGTTATTGCTTTATTTATGTGTTTGTGTGCATAAGGCTTGTCGTTACTTAGCAACGCTTCAATGGAGTGATACTATTTTGGTAAGAAAAAGCCATGCCGTTATCTCAAATATCAGCACAGTGAGAAACAACGCTTCTCTGCTAGTCAGACTGTTGTTTAATTAAACAGTAATGCACAAGAAGCAATGTTATAGCTTGAGATTTCATTGTCACAATGTTGTTAGATGAAAATAATGATTCGTTTATCAAACATAACATACCCCTGTGCTAAAATGAGGAACACAATGTCCCAATAACTGTTTATTATACAAACAAGAAAATATGAAGTTATGTGAGCTCCCGGTGTTCCAGAAAGTCTAAGATTCTGTTATAATGTCTGTTATTTGGCTTGTGATAATAGCCTAAATTTGGAAAATTAAGCTATTAATATTATCACACAAAAATGTAAAGGAAGATAGTGAAAAGCAGGACTTAATGATATGTATGGGGGTCCGATCAGTTCTGGATGGTGTTTAATGAATGTATGTTTAAAGCCAGCAAACAACATCTTTATGAATGAAAATAAGAACCGATGAGGCTGCTGATGCTGTATAACTCTCCGTTTTAATTTTTGACTGATCATATTAATAGTTTTATGATTTATTGTACTGACTTTGTTTCTTCTGTTTTCCAGCACATCTGAATCCTTGTTTGTCAGGCTGACAAACGTTGCAAGTATCAGTCTGGTAATTATTATCTTCATCTTCCAAATTTCAAATGTAACAAAGGTTTTCAAAGCCAGCAGATTTGATATACTCATTATAATTCATTTCGGCAGTCCTTTATTTCTATAATTATAAAGTTGTTGCTATGTTATGGCTGGCGTCGTTGCTAGGTTACGTGTTTATGTGGTGGAGTAAAGGCATCGGTCAGAGAGACATTATCATGCGATATTGGCACTCCTTGAACGTCAGAATGGGTCGGAACTAACTGTGGTGTAATTAAGGGTAACCACAGAAGGAAAGTGAGAATTCTTCAGTTCTTCACTAATATCTTGGCAATGATGTCACGTTTTCCAGTAATATTGAATTTTCAGTACAAATAAATTATGGGTAAGTCGATTTTGTTTCCTTAAGGCAAGGCAAATGTGTCAAAATGAAACTACTTTGTAATGGCACATACAAACCCATACAAACAGAGTTAAGAAATTCTGAGGTACAAATGATCTTTAAAACCATTACAACCATAATGTGTGGTTGCATAAAATACACAGAATTTGTCACCGTTAATAATAATACTCACATAAATACTTGTAAATTAAATATCCCCTCATTAAAATTTCCCTAATTCTGGTGAGCTGTATAATTAATGGTGACCAGAGGCTATACAGTACTTTGCTTTTAGTTACATACACTTTAGTCATGACAAATACTCCAGTCACCATAGTTTTGTTGTGAGTAAACTGACTAAAGATTTTAAACATTAAGTGTAGATTTAAGAGTCAAATCTAAAGCTTAAATCTGTTCAAACATAGACTCTAACTGTTATGCATGTGAATCAGTGTTTACCTATTTAATATTCATTTATGCTTGTACAAACAGCTACAGTGTTTCTGGTGGTCAGTTTTTAGATTTTCTTGTCCTGGTCAGGTTCATGAGGGCTTTGGCATCCACAGTGTTGAGCAAAAGTCTTAGGCCACCATTAGATTAGATGTACCATTGTTTTGACAATGGTGTAATGACCCCATACATTTGTATACAACAAACTACTCTTAAAAATAGCATCATCTAGGAGCTCCATCAGAATGCCATCTTGACTCTTCTACAATCTGAAGAAGCTTGATCAGGAGTTTTTGTAAGGGAAGCAGCCAAGAAACCACTTTTTCAGAATAGGGGAACAGGGTAAAAAGGCTAAGATATGTGTGGCTAAAACAACATGTGATGGTGGCCTAAGACTTTTACACAGTAGTGCAATCAAGAGAACATAGGACACTGGTGTATGCCTGCAATGGGCAGCGTTCCAGTCCAGCTCTGGGCCTGGTAGGGGTCACCATTGTTGATGATCTCACGTCCCGCTGACAGCCAAGAAACACATGGCCCCAAGCAACTCAAACCCCTGGAATAGTAAACTAGCTCATTACTGTTTGACTGTTTTTTTGTTAACAAATTTTGCCAAGTAGCAAATCCCTCCCACACTAGTTGGCTAAAAGCTGTCAAGATTTAAAGAGAATTTGTGCCTGTTTATTTCTTACTTAACCTCCATTAAAGGGATAATAAATTGGAGCGATCCGTAATACCAGCTGCAAAGAAATATTCGATTTGATTGTGAGAGCTGAGCCTTATGTATTTGTTGATAATAACTGTCAGTAATTCCTTATGATTGAAAACCCAGAGTGTGGCTGTAGCCTGTTAAGCTCAAGGGAAGCTTGGGTATTTGGTGGGTTAATCTGGGCAGGATTTTGCTAGTGCATTCTGTGTACTATAGATTTAGATTTTTGTGCAATGGAAAAATAGAGGACGAATAGATTCTACGTTTCTTTTAGGGTTCGGGAGAAGAGGTAAGGATGACACCATTGCTCTTGTCAATAAAATACAACAATTACAGACTATAATTTGTTTCTCTACAAACTTTGTTTCTTTTGAAATGAACTAATGGTCAGGATCCCTACAGGACCACCACAGATCAGGTACTGTTTAAATCAGAAAAAGCAAATTTGCTGGAGTTTTAAACACCCCGATGTTACTGCTGGCCTGAAAATAGCCCATATGAAAATGTCCAGCCGCCAGCCTCCTGTGGGCACTGATGAATTATTAAGGATGAGTAACACAAACTGTGTAACAACAGATGAGCTACCGTCGCTGATATTACACTTACATGGTGGAACAAAATGTTAGAATGAACACAGTGTTTAAAAAATCTAGCAGCACTGCTCTATCTGATCCAAATGTACCAGCAAATCCCACAGTGGCACACCAGCACATTAGTGTCAGTGCAGTACTGGAAATTATCCGCCACCCAAATAGTACCTGATCCTAACCATTAGAGAACAGAGTTACGGTAACTACATGTAGAGGTTGGTGTCGGGACAGTATGTAGAGAAATAGATGGACTGTAGTCTGTAGTTGTGGAGCTACAAAGTGCATTTGCAGTGTTGTGCAACCATTAGATTAGATTGTAAAGGCTATATATAATTATTCCTCAGTCTCTATATTAGAATACAACCATAAAATACAGGAAGTGTGTATGCAGTAGCCTATTAAGAACAGAAGCACAGAATGGAAAATCAGGATCAGGACGCCAAGTTCACTTTTCTACAGACCAAAGAAGCTTGATCAGGAATGTTTTTTGGAAGGGTATGAGCCAAGAAACCACCGTCTTTGGAAGGGGAACAAGGTGAAAAGGCACAGCTCACAAACACTGAAATGAAGATCATTGGAAAAGAGTATTTTTTTAGAGTATTGGAGTTCGTTGAAATAGCCCACGTTATATATGGTCATTGTACTATTGCTAAAAGATCAAATAAGGATGGGCTAAATCTTTTGTATTGTACATGCTAATTTGAATTGATCAGATAGACAGTGACAGTACAGAACGCGCTGGTGTACCTAATCCAGTGATCCTACATCGGATTGAATAGAGAAGCCATTCATTTGTCTCGGGTTTTTCACAAACATCTTGCCAATGACGTCAAAACACTCTAGAACCCCGCCAGATGTGACGACCGCGTCCAAATCGACCGTCACCATGGCAGCATATGATCATGTTTTATTTGGACGCCCTCTTCAGCACGGGCTTGTTCTGGGTGTGACCGGGATTTCGGAGCAGAGCGCGGCTCGTGGTGGGCGTGCCCACGCCTTCACCTGAGAGCCTGCGCTATGCGTGTATATAAAGCGGAGACATGCCGGACAGAGCGTGTGCGCGCGAGACTGCAGCTTCATCATTATCATCAGCTCCTGCTCAGCAGTCCAGTGTCTAATTCCACGCAGCCATGCGCGTGAACGAGCCCAAGTCGCCTTCTTACCAAGTGTTCTTACTGTGCCTCTTAATGAGGAGCTGCGCGGCCATGAAGAACGACGCTACGGAGATTGTGTACCCGCAGGTAGCGCAGAGCCCCGGGCAGGAACCCGCTGATGACACGGCTCTGAATCGCGCGCGCGGTGGCGGTGGCGCTGGAGGAGGAACGGGCGCAGAGAACGCAGCGCGAGAACGATGCGGTAAGTGAGTATGAGGTTATAAGGGTATAAGATTGGGGGTTTTAGATCCACTAGTACAGATTAAAGCTGAGCTGTGTGCAGGATTGGGTAGAAGTTTGGACATTAATGCTTAAATGATGTTTTTTTTTTTCTTTGACTTTAACACAGCGGTTTGAAGACACAAACAGAAAATTGCAAGAAATACAATACAATACAAAAATGACATGTTTTTGTCAGGACTCAAAACCTAATTCAGTTCAGTACAATTTGTCACATTTAAATTATTTATTTACACATTAAGTTATTATTTGAGAAAGTAAAAAAAAAAGACATGACCAGGATGCCCAAGCACAAAACTGGCTTTATGAACTGGAAATAAGCATGGGCCAGTAATACTTAAGCTTATTCGTCCTTATATAAAATATTAAGTGAAAACATTTTTTATGGCATTCATCTTTGGGAATTCAAGCCCTGAGCTGGTGGGTCATGATGTTACCTCCAGCAGAATGGCATACTTAATTTTTTAATAAAAGTGATATGACAAAAATGTGTTAAGATTACAAAGAGGTTAAACTTGTGGGTGCTAAGGTGGCGTAGTCCTACTATCCCAGTTAAGGAGTCAGGGCTCCCGGCTGGATCAGTCCTCGCATACAGGCATGACTGGGTGTCTGAGGCAAGAGAGGCCAGTCAGAGATCATCTCCCAGTGTTTCTGGAGTGATGCCCATCCTGTCCTGTCCAGGCATGCTTAAACCTTAACCCTGTATTCTTCTGGTATAGAAAAATGCATACATGGAACTGAAAGCGGGATAGAGATTTCTGCTAATAGGACGATTACTGCTAATTACTGCTAATAGCCACAAAAATAAATTCTAGGGAATTATAGGGTAATGTTTTGTCTATGATCATATGATCAAAAAGGACGATTCTACTGAGTATTAGTCTTGCTATCATTGCATAATGCATAACACAAAAGCACAGAGAACAAGGTGTGAAAGAAAAAAAGGCAAAGCTCTGAGGGGTTGCACAGGGAGGAAAACGATCTGATGAAAGTGAAGTTCACAGATTAAATGATTGTTTGTTCTTGGGGGAGTTGCAGATGTTCAGTGTGGTGGGGTGTTTTAAAATGCAAAGACTGTAATGCTTTCCAGATGAAAAGTTTCAAAGTTTAGAATTCATGTTTAATGGAGTTTGTCATGGATGTATGCCTGCAGTGCATATGAATAAGAAACAAGTATTAAAAATTTTAAATCTTCTTTTTTGTAATATGCACTAGCCTCTGTAGATTTTTGAGAGTAAATAACAGTTGTCTCTCTTTCATGGGAAAAATGGGTTTCATTAAGCACAAGTTTGAAGAAGGTACTGTCCTAGCGTTAAAAGCAGTGATGGCTCAGCAGTCTTTTGAGGGTTCAGGTCCCAGCTCTGTCAAGCTGCTACTGTTGGGCCCTTGAGCACATGTCTTCACTAATTGAACTGTACATTGTATGCTTCATTACATCACAAGTCTCTCCGGATATGTACATATTATAAATCTTGTAAATGAATATGTTACATATTGAGTATATCTGAACATTGCAATAGAATAATGAAATAAAAAAACACACTACACATTCATATGCATACAGCATCCTTGCCTTTGGAAATTAAAACGTTTTATGTGGAGACCTACAACAGGAAGCCATTGAAACTCCAACCCAATTAGAACCAATTCTATAAAACTGAGGCAGGGCACCCTGCTTAACCTGGTCAGAAACCTTTAACACACTTTTTAATTCATTACTATATTACATTTAAAGCTTAATATTGCCTTCCACTATGAGAGAGTGCCACGTTCTGAAGGTTTATATATTGACTAACTAGTCGAGTGGTTACACCTATTGCATGTTGCTTATTAAACCATAGGCCCAGAAGACAAGTTGACAAATTCACGGGATTTCTCGCACTGTTAAAATCTGGCAGCGTCGACACCTACAAAGTGTCTTTTCCTCAATGAGAAGCTGACGCTTGAATGAATGGATAGGGATTACACAATCCTTTGGCAAGTATTCATGTTGACCGTCAGAGATGAGAGAGCCTGCAGCACAATGTCCGCTGAGTGAGCCTTGTCAGGCTGTATGAATGGTGCTGCATCTCAGTTGCTTGCGATGTCTCCGGTCAGAACCGCATTCGTCTTGAATCCTTGCTACCTGAAGCGAGGGAAAGAAAAGCCCCTCCGCTTGCCATTCATCACAGCCTGTCATGGAGAAGGGGGCTCATTGTTGCCGAGGTTTGTGTGTGTGTGTGCCTGCTGAAAGCGGCTTGGCTTCGTTTGCACCATCAGGTGGTGTAGCCTAAAGGCAGGAGAATGCTCATGGTATCAGCGGCGGCGCTAATCCAGCAATAAGAGACATCCGTCAACGCATTAAAAACCATTTCCTCATGTAGGTGGGACACCAATGTGTAACCAATAATGTGTACATGCTGGAGCTTGGTTTTTCTGCATACAGTCGGCTCCAGAATCATTGGCGCCCTTGGTGAAGTTGGGTAAAAGAAAAGGGTTATGAAAAGATATCTTTGTGGCTAATTAGCCTAATCTTATAATTGCAATAGGAGATGGATGTAATCTTTAATTGAAGTACATTCTGTGTTTTCTAAAGAAAACAAAAGCTTATTGAATAAGAACTGCTTATACAAAACCACGTGTCACGATTACTGGCACCCCACAAAGGAGTAAGAGACATTTTTCATACTCTCTCTTGTGAATGCACTTTAAGCTGATTTCCATCCAAACAGTTCTAAGAAATAATTGGAAGAACTGTCCCCCATGGATCTCCCTGGAGTACTAAACTCATTCCATTGTTTTTTTTTGTTTGTTTTTCGTTCACAACCGCCAGTAAGCTGTGTGACTCTGAAGTAAGACTTAGTTGCTTATACAGCTGAAAATCGCTTTGATTGTCGCATATATAATATTTCACTATAGTTTGTTTTTTGTTTGGGTGCAAGTGCAAGGAAATTTAAACATGGTGGTTGAGCTCAACACGGGTGCTTGCCTCTGGACCAATCATCATACACTTGCATCAGTAGGTCTGGATCAGTCGCCATATGTTTGTCTGGACCAATCACCACATACTTCCGTCTGTCAGGGTTCCTATAGGTTGACAGTACAATCGTCCACAGTTCCTGCAAACTGGCAAAAGGGGCACAGTTCTAAGAACCATTAAAAAAGAACCATAAGATTTTCACTGAGAGTACTTGGAACTTGGGTATGTCAAAAGCTTGACTCTGTAGCAAATGCACCATTTTGTGTGGGGGATTTTGGTGTGTCTTACATCTCTGTCTTGCTTGATGCCATGTACAATCCAGCCAATCGTGAGTTAAGGACCTAACAGGGTCAGTGGTGGATATGAACTATGGACCTTCTGTTCCATACTCCACACTCCAGTACCCTAACCACTAGATCACCACAGTCCAACAGCGTATAAGCATTTGTCCTATGCCAAACCTACCTTGTGTTTATTGCCAAGAAGATTTCTTTCTTTCTTTCTTAATTTAGGTTTATTTATTTTGAGACTTGGTGACCCAAAACTGCCGCCATATTTTGCAAGTCACTGTGTACATAATGAATGTTTAAGCCCTTATGTTTGAGATGGTCCCCACTGGTTCTGTTTCCAAACTCTTTACTCTGTAGCTTACAGGGGCTATGATCAGCTTTGTTAATATACATGTACACAGTTAGTTATTAACATTATGGTTATTAAAATGCATTTTACTGAACAGTTTCCTATCCTTTCTTATTTCAGACCCAGGCCCAATGGGCTGCCAAGAACTTCGCTCTACCAAGTACATCTCAGACGGCCAGTGCACCAGCATCAACCCCATTAAAGAGCTTGTATGTGCAGGAGAGTGCCTCCCTGCCCACGTGTTGCCCAACTGGATAGGCAGATATGGCAGAAGGCCAAGGAGCCGCCGGGGGAGCCAGGACTGGCGCTGCGTCAACGACAAGACTCGCACCGAGCGCATACAGTTGCTTTGTCAGGACGGCAGCACCAGGACCTACAAGATCACGGTGGTGACCAGCTGCAAGTGCAAACGCTACCTGAGGCAGCACAATGAATCGGCAAACAAATCAGAGAGCGTCCTGCAGCCTCAGCAGATCCACAAGTCCAAGAGCAAGCGGAAGCACCGGAATAGCAAGGTGAACGGAAATTGGCACGAGTTGGACTCCTGAGGCACTGGCCTCTGATTGACTGAGACTCTGGATTACTTTAAAGAAGGACTGCACAAAGACAGAACTGATGAGCTCAGCAGCGGTGGATAACGTGTCTCTAAGGATGAAGGGATATATATTGCTATTCCAGACTTCACACAAAGCTCATCCTCCAGCAAATTACCCTACAATCCTTGCTCATGCTTCTTATGCAACTATTAATGACTACATGCCAGAGTCTGGCATTCCAGTATACCTAAACGATCACCTAAAGACGACTGTCTCTCTGTGAGAAATCATTTCACTGGCTGCACAATGGCTGCGTTGAAAGCCAGATAAAGCTTAATATCTCATGTCTGAGAATGATATAGCTATGTGTAAATACAATGTGTGTAAATAAACAATAAAGCCCATGTATTCCTCTATGAACTTTTGTTGTAAGACACTTAATTCTTGAAAATGTACCACTCCCAAGTATACAGTAATATATTTTCTATTGATATTATTTCCATGTGTTTTTCTTCCACTCCTATATAAAGTTTAAATTTTACCCAGGCATGGTATTGCACTATTTAGTAAGCTGACTTGGTTCATAGTCATTGTTTTAGTCTAAAAGCTTTAAACGGCCATCATATGTCTCCTTTCCCACTGTCCTCTTCCTACTGTCCTCCATCCCTTTTAAATTCAGCCGAAAAATGAAATTGTTTCTGGCTACATGAGCCTTGTGGCTGAAATATTCCTTGCTGTGCTTAATCAACCGATCTGCGTTTGAGTTTGAAAGTAGTCGTTAAAATCATGTCCTTTTCATTTCATTTTCAAACTTTAGGCCATATTCTTTAACGTCCAGAATTGAAAGCAACCTCGCTCTTTTCGAAATTCTTCCCATGCTTGACTGTACTCGTGCACTTAGCACTAATATTGGACGCCTGCACTCCATAAGCTCCTTGGATGCAGTGAAGCAACCACTATACAGTAGAAAACATCTTGAGAAACCACTTTTGCTCTCTATCACCTCATAATTCACTGGTCTGATGGTGGTCCTTATTTGAACTGATCCATGGCTTGAGCTGGGAGTGGTTCGTTCTTATCCATTGTTTCCAGTTTATCAATACCAAATATTGAGTGGCTCACTCTAAGCCTCTGCTGCCAAGTGCGCCTGGGTTCTATTGCTCTATTTCTATTATAGAATATTTATGTCATGTAAACCATCATGCGCATTTACAGAATATATTACAACAAGCGTTTGAGATGTTTATCAGATATTTCTCATATCGGATGAGAAAATGTGACAAACCAACCAGACTAATATCAGTCCTTGATATCAATATGTAGTTTTGTATGATGGGCATTCTACATCAATAACACAATGGTTTTCCCATGTACAGTGAGCATTATACTCTTTAATACTGACCAACTAAATTGTTACTTACTGTAACAAGCAGAATAAGGTTACAATGTTGCAATGTTGACTGTTATATTAATTATATCCAATTCAATAAATCCTCTAAACACCACTGCAGTATCTAAGTTTTGTACTTCACCTGACCTCACTAAATAACTATTTGCAAATGTCGTTCTAATGATTTCTACACTTGACACTATATTCTCCTCTAACGACCTCAAAACTTGTAGTCAAAACATGCCTTTTCTTACAAAGCCTATCACTGGATTTCCACACACCAAAAACTTAAATCACATCATGAAACATCTCGTTCAGTACTCTCTTATGCACACTACAAAAAATGTTTGGATAATGGCTAGGGATGCAGCTTACATCTATTTACTGGAGTTTTGGGAGTCTGCTTGTCTAGCGTAAAGAAATAGCCGCCAAGCAGTCTAGCCCAAAGTTCTCAACCACCCCATCCCCCTTTACGTTTCCTCAATCACTAGTCATGCCATTGCTAGTTGACTTTCAGGCCACACAAATTTCTGGCTGCCTCAGTCATTAAGCTACAACTACATTGTGGTTCAATTTTCCTCCAGGACAATAATCCAAAATACTGTATGACCAAATCCACACATGACCAAAGAATCCAGCTTTTGTAATGGCTATCTCAGTCCAGAAACCCCACTGGATGTCTGTGGGCTGAAGAGAGGAATCCACAAGGATGCATAATCTGAAGTGATTGTGAATTAGGGGTGTTTCATGGTTTCTGCCATGGTTTCTCCAAACATTTTGCACATTATAGGAGATCATGATGGGTCCTGAGTCTGTCCTGGAAAAGGTTATTTTGGGAGATGGGAGGAATCTTATGCAACTAAAGGAATCCCTGACAAATGTACAACAAATGTATTACATCCCATACTTAAAAATGCTACACCCCTCAGACAAAAATTTTGGGACACCTACACATTACTCTTACTTTTATGACATCCCATTCTAAATCCATAAGCATTAATACGGAGTTGGTCCCCTTTGCAGCTGTAACAGCTTCCATCCTTCTAGGAATGCCTTCTTCTAGATTTTGGACTGTATCTGTTTAAATATTTGTAATAAAACATTCCGCACCAGAGACTGCATGGTAATGATTGGCATTACAGCTGCTGTACTGCAACAACTAATGTCTCTGGCAAGGTAATATATGGATTAAGTAGGTTAATTAAATTAATAATAGATCAGAACATTATCAGAGCATGGAAGGATATGAATGGACGTTGTCCAAATGGATGCCATGCAGTGCATAACTGTACTGTAGTAATATAAATAATGTCTATCGTAATATCATACTGATCCCTCTCACCTTTCTGTACCGGTAGTTTGAGAATCAGGAATATGTTTGTATACCTATTTATTTTGCTGTCACTCTTTTGAAAACAACAACAATAATAATAATATTAACAACAATATTAATATATGCAATTTACAATTTATCTTTTTGGTCACGTCACTTAACTTTAGTTTAGTAATTAGGGAAACAGTTCATAAGTACTTATGTTACTAGGTTCAACATCAAAAACAACAATAAAGAGCATTAGGCTCATTTGTAGTGCCACACCGTTGCAAAATTATTTTAGGTTATAATTTTTTTTCCTGTCTAACAGTTGGTGTTAATACACGTAGAAGAAACATATAGACCTATAATAAAGAAATGTCTATATTTATTTATATTTCTCACAAAATATTAGGATATTTTAAAATGATATTTTTATTTTGTGAGCAGTGTATTATATAGTTTTCTACCTTTGTACTGCACCCCTAATTAGCTTAATACCTTGTGAGCGGCTGAGTTCCGAATGGCTCCTTATGTAAGTTGAAGTGCACTACATAGGAAAGGGAATTGTTTATTTCATCCCCATGTAGTGCACTTATAAAGGGAGCTCGGAGCAATTCGATATACGGCCGCAATGCTGTGGGTTATGCGTATTAAAATACGAATGAATAGAGACGACGGTGAGGATTATGGACTCATACTTCATGTGAAAGAAGCTGTTTTAAAGAAACTAAAGGAAACAGAAACTAGACAGACTCCGGGTTGCGTCTCTATCCGGGGCGTTTCCTGAAACTGGAGACCGAGCGTGGTGAGGGAAAGATGGGGCAGGACGGCATCGATTTCCCGGTGGTTGTGGTTCTACCGGCGGCTGGTTGTGGAGAAAGAACGGGATTGCCAACACCGAAACAGTTTTGCACCTTCCTCAACAGACCTCTTATTAGTTACACCATCGAAACATTTGAGAGGTATCTGCTCTGCAGTGTACATATACCTTATGTTACTATGATTGTAATTCTGCGAATTTCTGTATAAATCCAGTTTAAACGTCTTCTGTGACGAAGACAATACAAAACCACTATTGTTGCCACTGCCAGTGTATCGTGCGGTATGCTCACGCCTTGTGAAACCAGAGGTTTTGTATGTTTGTTGCAGCAGCTTTAAGCGCAAGGTATTCTGGGGCATGAAGTTCTTGCAGTCTGGGCCGCAGTTAAAACATATACAATTTTACTCACAATACCATACCAAGTGGAATTAAACTCGCATGCTGTTTTAGTATCAACACCCACAGTACTACTACTTAATCGAAATTGTATTTGTGAGTTTGATTCCTGGTTCTGCAATCTATTGCTATTGGTCAGGTGAGCAAGACTCTTAACTCTGGTTACTTGTGGGGGTGTTAAGAGTAGCAAGCTGGAATATGCGAAAAAGAAAGAGAAACATATGGTGATACCCCATGAAGCAGTGGAATCTGTGGTCACTGATTTTCTATTATTTGACCTATTGCTTTTGACCAGTTTAACCATAACTGCCAGACTGGGATGGTCACGGCTAATGTGTTCTCGTCAGTCTTTTTAAATGCCATATAAACTATCCTGGAAAGGTCAGGTAAATAGAATTATAACTTGGATTTCTCACATGGTGACACACATGGCACTCCTAAGATGTAAAATATGTGCATATGGCAAACAGCTGTCCTCAAGCTGCAACACGTACATGTGACTGACTTTGTCTTGGGTTTTAACTTTAAATAACTTTGTAGTGGTTACCAGTACAATATTTCTTATTATTTTGGATTTTCTACCATGTAGGTGCAATTATGTTGTGATATATTGACTATTGCCCACTTGATACTATGTACAGTTTGTCAGACCCTCTACCCAACCCTACAATGAAAGTTATTCTTAACACATCAGTACCACTGACATTATTATTTTTTTTGTTTATTTTTGTATGAATGCATGAGGTGAAGCAGTGTTACGGGATTTTGCATGTTTAGTGAGACTGTGGTGGCTTAGTGGTTACGGTAATGGACTGTGGACAAGACGGAACAGGAACAAGGAGCTTGTACCTCTGCCAAACTGCCACTGTTGGGTCCCTGAGCGAGACCTTTAACCCACAGTTGCTCAGCATATGGGTGTTTGCTAAATGACTACATTTATACAGTACTTTTGTCTAATGCTCTAGCTGTACACTATTTATAACGTTTGTAATATTGAATTCTGTTTAATTGATCATCGTCTATGTATTATTTTATTTTAATTATTTATTTATATACATATACATATATGTATTTATATATATATA